>JAUMTS010008579.1:0-11637 GCA_032273385.1 Ophiopholis aculeata | reverse complement strand
AAGCTTAGCTTTTTACAGGGTATGTTAGTTTATCAATATGAAATACAATCATGTGCAAAAGAGAAGTTTGAACAAAAATGAGGGAGTTTTGGCCAGAAGATGTGGGAATATTTCTTTAATTGGGCGCAAAACACATAATTCTAAATTCACTTGCAACTGCAAAATTTTGATTTTCCAAATCTACAATTTCTAATAGACTTGAACCCTATTTTAGCATATTTTTTTTATACTGTTCATGATTCAGTGATAATAATTATAGACTAATTAAATACTGCCAAAATACCTAAAAGTGCATTACATAGCCATTAAAAAGCACTGACCGAAATTAATTAATTTCATTTTAAATTTTAATGTTCAGCTAAATGTTGACAAGAATCAAAACATTTAAAAATACACACGCAAGAGCAGGTCAGTTGGAATATTTCAGCATAGACTCTGATCAACAATGTTCTCAAGCTAGATTTCCCCAAAACTGTTTCAACTTTGAAATTCTTGAACATGTTGAAGGCATTTTGATTAAGTTCTAGATCCAATTTACTGGATTAAATTTGTATGAGAACATATGTTGCAGTTCATCTTACGGCGGCAAGTCAATGCATATCAGATGATTTGATACTCCATCAATGCTTTTCTGCTAAGTCCCAGGTACTTAAACATCTTGTTCAAGAGGTAAACACAATTTGCAGATGGGTTTCAGCAAGTGGCCAAGTTTTGTCTTAGCATGGCGCTGTGCACGAAATCTTGGTTTCCCAGATCAATCTTTTCCACTTTGTCCATTGCCCTCGAGTTTTTGGTATGCTATTATGAGCACTTTATCTCCCACTTTAATATTCGCTTCTGGTTGAAGCTATTTTGGCAGTTCTCGATAGGGGAAGATACTCAGCTACTAGTCTCTTTCAAAAAAGATCCCCTATATACTTGACTTGCCTCCACCTTCTTTGTTAATAGGCGCCCTTTCATAAAGACTCCTGGTTGAAAGTTGGTTTTAAAGGTGCAAAAGTTAATTTATAGTAAGAAATTCCAAATCTGTTGGACCTTATTAGATTGTCTTGCCAATGACCGCGTCTTTATATCTTGACTTATATTTCACACATCAGAGTGTGCAACTGTTCATCACTACTATCATTTGAATTTGAAAGTGTGTTACTGCCAAGGATTCAATTCCTTTGCCTCATTCTCTTAGGGCATACTTTGTATCACACTATCACCTGTCTGCTTTTACTCCACTTTGTCAGGTTGATTCCACCTGCATGCAACATCTCCTTAAATGATTTTAACATGCTATAAACAAAGAATGTACCATCTGCTATCTCTATGAAACAACTGCTGGATCTGTACCATCCACATGGAATAAAGCATTTGTAGTGCCTGTGTTGAAGAAAGGCAGCAGATCTACACCATTCAACTACCGGCCCATATCCCCAATATCCGTGCTGTGCAAATTGTGTGAGCACATATAGTTCATTGTGCTGTGATTAACCATATTACCAGATGAACATCCTAACTGTCACACCACATGGATTTTGGAAGATGAGATCCTACGACTCACAACTCATCCTTACAATCTACGATCTCGCTAAAGGCATTGATGAAAAAAGCCAGACTGATATAATTCTACATGCCAAAGCCTTACGATAAAGTCTCCCACAGGCACTTGCTACACAAATCACACTTCTAGGTCCTCGTGTAGATGGCGCAACCAGTGACGAAACTAGTGTTACATTGGTCAGGAGTTCCTCAAGGCAGTGTACTGGGTCCATTGCTTTTTCTGATATACATCAACGACCTGCCAGCCTGTGTGAAGAGCTCTGTGACTTGTCTGTTTGCCGACGACAATGTCCTGTATAGACTTATCTCATCAGAAGCTGACTCTAAACTTCTTCAGGACGATTTGGATGCTCTCCAAACTTGAGAAAACGTCTGGTTGATGCAATTCCATCCCTCAAAGTGTCAGGTCGTAAGAGTGACCAACAAATGCACACCCATCTCAGCATTAACTTACACAGTCCACGGAGAAGTATTTGACACTGTCTCATCTACCAAATACCTGGGCCTTCATGTGGACTTGAAGCTCAACTTTAACGCTCATTCATGATGATGCCGTAACAAAGAAAGCTATCTCCACCCGTTCCTTTTTTGGACGTAACTTCTACTGCTGTAGCAGAAAGATCAAAGAAGCTACCTATATGCCATACGTGAGACCTGTGGTTTAATATGCATCAGTGCCATGGGAACCTCATACCCTGCATGACATCAAGAAAATTGAGCAAGTACAATTAATGCTCCAGCGCCCAGTATGTGGGGTATGCGATAGAACAGCTGGCGTCACATCACTTATATACAAAACATCAATGGCCATCACTGGAAAGCAGACGTCTCCAGAACTGTCTTGCCATGCTATACTGCATGAGGTTCAACATGATTCAGAAAAATAGGAAAGAGTAACTCATAGAAGCGACATCACACACCAGAGGGCACAACTCTAGATTTTTGTCAGGGCACGTACTGTAACACTTAAATCAGTTCTCTTCGTCATTCTTTCCCAGAACCAGCCCTGATTGGGAAGCACTGAAGAGAGACCCTGCAGCTTTCTCATCACTCGTGACATTCGATACCTTTAAGTCGGCATTGAGTAGTGGTAGCAGCTAATCAGCAGACATCTTTTGAAGTCTGCACTATCAAGGATGATGAAATCCCAGAAGATTGGAGTGCTGGACTATAATCACCAAGTATTCAAGAAAGGTGACAGACTAGATCCAGCCAATTAGCATTGTCTAGTCTGCAAAGTTCACTTCAACTTCCCGTTGGTCAGAGAACTTCCCTGGCAGACCCTAAATACACCAATGGTGTCCTACCTGTGTACGCTTGGGTACAGATCTCACCAGATACAATTACAAATGACATAATTGTGCAGCCTGCGGGTACATTTCAGACTATGACAATGGTTATACTCTTTGAATACAGTTGGTGGCGAGTGTGAGTAGCGTGAATGTACCTTAGGTGAGTCCAATTATTTGTATCATTCTGGGTGCATGGGTACATTTTCTAAACTCACTGGAAACTCATCCTTCACAAATTCATCTCTGCAGTAACAGTTTAGCAGCTTTTGTCTTTGCTTGTAAATAGTGCATTTCTTACTTTTTTTAAAATCTTTTCCATAGTGCATTTCTTACTTAATACCACTCCACAACTTTAGTCACAAAATGTGTATGTATGAATCACAGTAACCCAAATAGAAATGTACCAAGTTCTTGCGTACGATAGTAGTTGTAGTAAGTACTGACGTTATAGTTCTCATTTTACTTGCAGGTACATATCAGTGGTCCCCGTCCATCACACAGTTAACAAATTACAGCGGCGACAGGCTTTGCTAGTAAACTATTATGTCTATCTTGCAAATCTATTTCAAGTATACTTTTGTCTTTACCAGAAGATACATGTCATTGACCTCTTTCCAACACACGGTTAGCCATATGACAAATTCTAACTCTTTACGGGTTGAAGGAGACCTTGTGACAGAAGTTCTGACACATGTATTTCATATGGATGATCCGGATCTATCAAATAAAGTATTATTGCTGTGTCATTTTCTTTGTTGTACTTCTGGATCTCTGCAGTGTACCATCCTGGCCGCTTGGCTTTTCCCTCCGAGTGCATGACCTCTGTAGCTGACCACTTCACTTGTATTGTTGATCCTGGTCGAGTAAAGACATCTTGCATATAGAACTGGTCTATTCGCACTCGCTTGGAAGCCCTTATTGGAAGAGACCTGGAGCTTTCAATGTTGTGAAGAACACCGTTACGTATATTAAGATAAGTTCTCAGAGACTGAAAGATCAGATGCAAATTTTCAGAAGTTGTACCTTGTGGAATCTGCACCTTTGATGATGTGTGCAAGGATATTACAGAAGCCGCTTTTCTAGGGTTGGAAGGTGTCACTGCTGGTGCCCCGCTGCTTGGAAAGCTTCTCTCTCTGTAGACGAAGCTACTCTGTTCTGCATGCATCTGTCCCTGTGTATGAATCAGATCTTCTGCAATCTCTATCACTGACAGCAGTGCCTGCACTTCTGTCGAGAATGACACGTATGATCTTTTGTGTCGCAGCAAAAACACTCGCAAAGATAATTCTTCTCTTGTGCCACAGGTCAATAATCCATGTACTTTAAGTGCTTGCCTCAGTAGTGACAGAGGAAGGCTACTTATTTCACCGATGGTAGATGGAAGGTCATTAATGTGACCAGAAAATATTTCCACATCAGGAGGTTCCTCATTTTCATGCAATGCTAGTTTTTCTACCAATTCATGCTTGGAATCACTATCATGAACATGGATTCCTTGCTCTTTGCACTTTGCTTTAAGAGCATCCTTTCTCTCTGTGTAATGGGGATGCCTTTTCCATTGATCACGCTTCTGGTCATCATTAAACTCCTTGTCCCATCGCTCTTGAGTTTTCTCGTAGTAAAGTTGGACTGAGTTCTCTCCAGTAGCAGGAAGCCATGCCAAAAGTGATATAGCATGCAGTTCATCATTTGAAGGCTCTGGTATTACTTTCACACATAAGTCCAGAATCCTTGTTGACAGGAAGAAACCACTTTCTCGGGTGATTTGTGGAATGCTTAGGCCTAAACGGAGTTGTTGTTCCAAGGAAACGTAGTGTAGCTGCCCACCATTATTATACCATCGCATATAATCGGGTATTGGCTGTGGTTCCATTCTTGGGATGACATGAGTTGGATCTTTGCTGTATATGGCAAACAAGTATTTCTCACTCCAGCAAGTTCTTTCATCTATCAAATTGTTAGATAGCTGTAGGAAATCATCCCTGTATGATCCTTCATACTGAGGATCTAAACCCCAAGTCATCTCCAGATATTGAGCCAGATCTCCTTGCAGGATGGTGTAAGTCCAGTCACATTCCTTTTTCCTTGATGGTGAGAGTTCCATAAACGACTTTAGTCTGTACTCATCTGAATACAAACTGTTCTCAGCTGTGACACCACGCATCGTCCTGATTTGTGTTCCTCCAAAGGTGCCCTGTTGAATGCATGCCATCACTTGCCTCGCCATTTCCTCCATGTTTTCCCTGTGCTCATCTGAACCAGGTTTTGCATTTGCGTGAATGAGGTCACTTTTAAAAACCCCATGCCTACTCAACATTTCGTTTTCCACAGCATGAGGACGTTCAGCAGGGTTTCGCTTACTCTGATATTCTGCGTAACTTATCTGAACACACTTTTTGATTTGCAGTGTGTTTAACAGGCGAGTTAGGCACATCTGAACCAACTTGTTTGATGGAGCCTCAGAGGGCCCATTGTCGACGATGAACAACAAATTATCTTTTAATTTGCCTGTCTCGTTGTTTCTAAAGAATGAATCAAGTCCTGCATCAGCTGCTAATAGAAATACCTCATTCATGCATCGAAAGGCTGTTTCTGGTTCAAATGCAGACAGATTAACCAATGTAACAACTGTTCCAGTTCTTGTAACGTGCAGAAATGTATTGGAAACACCTGTCAAGTCGAAAGACAATTCCTCATCTTCGATTGTCTTCAGGAAAAGGTGGGTCATCGGTGTAACAGCATAATCGCGAGACTGGTTCCAACTGTGGTCCAAAATGGTTCTCTTACGCCATGACTTTCCTGGTCTCTGGACAGGTTCGATATTGGCACATACAATGGACTTGGCATCCTTTGAGTCAACAACATACGCATCAGAATTTTTATGTGCAAGATCCATCTGGTATGCAACATTTGCAGAAGTATAGTGCACGTTTGGTGATTCGTGTTGCACTCCTATCCGAGGTAGGGGATGCAGTGATATGCATGCATTTACACCTGGTCTGTGAGCATGATGCTGCTTGGCTTGGTGGGTGCCTGATTTGAAGTTCTGAGTATAGTTGTACATTGATGACAGCGCTATATCAAAACCAGCTGGTGCATGAGTCAGGACAACATCTTTCACATGCTTCATGATTAGTGCACAGTCTGGCGCTTTGTACAGTGTATGCTCCGTCAATCGTGGATGGATTGAAGCACCTTCACCGAATGCTTGTTCAATTACAGAAGTTAACTCAGGAAACTCCTCTACTTTGAGATGCTTCCCTCGTCCTTGTTGAGTTGGCCGTATCTCTGCTTTCCGCTTTTTAACTATCCTATTGGTCAAACTTTTTTGTTGTTTGTTGGTCATATCTGATCTAACAACTGTAGATGTTTCCTCAATATTTTTAAATTGTTGAAGTACCTCGGATAACTGATCCCTGCATTGGCGTATGCCCCTTCTACTACTTATTTGCTTCAACTTAGCTACAAAACTACAACTTGTCATCTCAGCGAAAAGCCCAGTGATAATATCACGGTCCCTTTTAGATGTAAGGAGACGAAGTGTAGCTGCAAACTTATTGCTGATAGTAGACTCAATGTGCATATTGACAGTTGCTTGCACATCTTGAAGGTCGGCCAATGTTTCTAAAAACGTGTGGACATCCGGGTTACTTGTGCCTGGAAGAAGGTATGCAACTCCACAGACATAAACTTGAATAATATTTAAGTGCTTGCCGATGGTTTCTAGTAAATTTATGGACATAGTCCGCTTAGGGTATTTTGCTGTTGTCCCACAAAGACTTGTAATTTCGGTTTTCTTAGCACTGTTAAACATACCAGCTGCTACCTGAGCCTTGATAAGTGGGGTTGCAATCAAGGCCTTAGCAATTTCTATACATGCTATGTAGTGGGCTTTTTTCTGATGGGATGTCTCTGCGCTTTTCTTTGATGACAAAGTGGCTATATTGTCCTCAAGTGTCCCAGAAATATCACTTCTTCTGACAGACAACAGTTGGTCGTTGATGTCAAATACAACAGGTGATTCATCTCGACTCTGATTCCTTGACTTATTTCTATCCAGCCTTCCCAGGTTTTGAAAAAATAACTCGCCACATCCTGAAAATAACTCATCTGCACTACCGTCCTCTGTGGAAGATAATTTGACAGCGGTCGGTGAGGGAGGATTTTCTTCTGCTCCAGAGAGGTCAAACGGAAGAGAAGTGCCCTTTTTTGTTGGATGATGATTACCTGCACTACCATCCTCTGTGGGAGATAATTTGACAGCGGTCGGTGAGGGAGGATCTTCTTCTGCTCCAGAGAGGTCAAACGGAAGAGAAGGGCCCTTTTTTGTTGGATGATGATTACCTGCACTACTGTTGGAACCAGTTGGGTTGTGATAGGTGCCACTTTGTGGTGTGCTAGGAGTTACAGTTGAATCAGACTTTCTGTTGTATGTGGTTCCAAGCTTGGACTGTGTAAATTTCCTGCTAGGTGTCTTAATGCGCTTGTGTATCAAAGGTACATGTTTGTGACCATGTAAGGACGGCCAGGTTGGTGAAGGGGGATCTACTTTTGTACAAGATGAATGCACTGCATGAGCGTTGACACTTGTTGGTGAGGCGCTAGTCGGTTCAGATTTTATGTTGAATGCAGTTCCAAGCTTGGACTGTGTGAACTTCCTGCCAACTGGTTTAATGCTCTTGTGTATCAAAGGTACAGGCTCTCTTATCTTGGTTTGTGTGTGACCATATCCTACTATGGATGCCCAGGATTTTCGAACTCCTTTCAAGCATGGTACAAAGTGATTAGGTCTCCAATCTGTTCCTTGTAATTGTGCACTACATCTTGTCCACATTATCGTCATTACTGCACTTGATACCCTTGAACGTGGATGAACCAAGACATTTAAGTCATTGTGGGTTTCTTGAATCACACAAGGCACACATACTGACACATCTGGATATATAGATTGTATTTGCATTCCTGTGATACTTGATAAAGCATGAATATGCCACATGCTTGCCCATTTGAAGGGTACACAGGTATTCAAAACTTCATCCAGAATTACATTCTCTACTGTAGTAGTTTCATGGTAATTTCCCTGAAGTTTTGTTGTTCCATAGTTGCAGAGATTATATCGTCTTCTTTCACCACCAATCACACCAATATCAGCATAGTGTTTGTAATTCACTGCCAACTCCACAACAGATCTTGCTCGCATTTCCTCATGTTTGTTTTCGGAACCAAAGAGAATAAAGGATGCTGACCTAAATAGACAGTTTCCATCTCCAAACACATCGACTGGTGCAAGGGTTTTATCAGCATCATGTGGGTAGATTGTTGATGAATAGCTATGGGCCGTTAAGTACTTCACATGGTTGAAAAGTGATGTAGGAAGTGGGTAATCCTCATACAGCAATGCCTCTGTTTCTGCTTGTTCAATCAACGGAGAGAGGTCACCATACATATAAGAATTTGCATCTCCCTGCTTACTTTGTTTACATTTAGCTGCTGCATCACCCATGCGCTTCAATGCTAAATTAAAAAACGTAGCCCTATTCGACATCTGAAAAAAACCAAAGGGGGGAAAGGAATGAATTTATATATCAACAAATCAAAATGTCAATTAACATATCAAACAAATCACAAAATCAAACGAAACATGTTTGATTATCCTGAGACCAGAATGGTATTGATGTCTCTTCCGATAAAAATGGCGTCTCTTGATGCACGCCCCCTTATGCTTGCGCCGTAAAAAGACGCGTAATAAAATGCACGCAAGAGTAAACAAGGCGCAATAAATAACGCGGTGCTCATGGACAAACGCAAATACATTCAATACCAATCTAATCTCGGGATACACTTTAGTGCGTACCCTAAATTCATATAGAATGATCCGTTTGATGAACTTCTACTTGTATGATTTTTACCGTAATTTACCGAATGTTAATTTTGCATTCTTTATTTTATATTTATAAACATCAACTTCTAAGTTTGAAGATTTGTGTTGTGAAAGCAAAACATGGCGTCTTCAAAAGAAAATGCTTTTTTGGCGTGTTTTGAGGTGACCTAACTGCCAATAAAGGTGTTGTTTGTCCATACGGCGAATATTTTTAAAAGAGTTACAGTAAATGTATATTAATTAAATACAAATTTAGTGGTTTCTCTTTAGTTTGACTCCCAAATTTTAAAACTTCAACTCACACCCTATAGTGAACATCATTGAAGTAGACAAATTATGAGCGAAATTGGCCTTATAATCTTAACTACTAATATACATTTACTGTAACACTTCAATTACCAGCCGTATGGACAAACAACGACTTTTATGACCTCAAAACTTGCCCAAAACACTGTTCCTTTAAAGTCGCCATGTTGTGCTTTTACAAAATAATTCTTCATTAAAAAGTAATTTCTGATGACGTATGTAGTAACCATTTGTGTTGTTACCAAGAACATTTTATGCGGGCTCATTCTAAAATAAAGAATGCAAAATTAGCATTTGCTAATTTACGGTAGAAATTATTCAACTAGTGCGTGGCCCCCTAATAGGGTATGATTTTGCAATGGGAAAATCAAATGCTCAGAGTACTTTTCTGGATTCCATGTACGTGCATAATGTACAAACTGTAATACTTGTGAATCCACTGGGGAAAAGTTATAGTTGTACACCCGATTCAATATTTGGTCAATCATACACATGAAATTGTCACGCCAGGCATGCTTCCAGAGCAATTGTATGACACACCATAAACAGATATATTCACTAAATTGATTAAATTTGATCACTTTGGCACCCTAGCTACATATAATTTTCATGTTGTCTTCCTCATAAGCGACACTACTTTAACACGGTCAGTAGAACTTTATGTCTTTCCTGTAATTGAATGAGAGTCGTTTAAATCAACAATTCTAGGTGGTCATATTTTAGAAAATAAAGCAAAACAAAAGAATATTATGTTATTTCTAGGGGTTTGGAGTTCTCTCTAGCTTGGGGGGTTGATCATCATTTTTTGACTGTGTGTTGACTCCCTACACCCAGGTATATATACTAGCTGCTAAATCAATTTACATGTAGCCTTACCTTTATTAAAGAAATCAGAAGTTTCTCAGTAGAGTGTAAATTATGTCTGGAAATAAGTTACAAGGCCCGGATCTATGCTGAAAAAGATAAAGTGAACAGTGATAACATAGAAGGAAAAAAAGTGTGTCCCAGTGACTCCACCCAAAAGTCTTGATTTAAGAAAATAAATACAGGTAATTCACAAGGTTTTGGGCAAACGTCACCGAATAACCGCAATGATTTTTCTTTTGCTTTTATAGTTGGATCAGTTCCCTCAGATTGCAAAATCGTTTGTTAAGCACGCAGTAGGGCAGCTTGCAATCCAGATTGTGATTGCTATATGCTATAAGTACCTACTTTGCATAATATAAAAAGCCCTGTATAACTTGGTTTTGGTATTTTATCAGGGGCGGCAGAACCATTTTCAAAGTGGGGGGTCAAAAGCACTGATCAAGAAAGAAGATAATCTTAACGGCCCGGGGACCAGGGGCCGCGTAAAAAGTACGGATCAAGAAAGAAGATAATCTTAACGGCATGGGGACCAGGGGGCCGCGGTAGGGCCCCGTATGGGTCCAAGGGCAGCACCCCCGGAAGCTCTTGGGTTTTGGCGTTTTCTGAGGGCTCTCCTGGAACTTCTTTGTGCATAATGTAATGCACAGTTATTATACACTTCTTAAAATAACATAAAAATAACACAACTTAAAATAATAGAAATGGATTTTTGGATTGGCGGGGTCCATGGGGCAGCCCCCCGGAAGCTCTTGGGTTTTAGTGGTTTTCAAGGGTGAATCTCCTGGCTTCTTTATGCTTAATTTAATGCGAAAAAGATTTAATTTTTTATTTTTATGCTCCAAAAGTGGGGGGCCATCAGGCCCCCCCCTCCACTTTTGAAAGTTGGAGGGCCAATGGGCCTCCCTGTTCCGCCGCCACTGCATGTTATCTCCTGAGCCATTACGCCTGTATTGACGATACTTGGTGGTAGGAAGGAGATAGCAAGCAGTTTGTCATCTAGCAATACTTTAAGAGAAATTTTGAATATTTATTTTTTCGACCCCTAAACAGGTAAAGCGCACTGCCTCGAAAATTGACCAATTTTTCTGCGTTTTCTTGTATGTACAGACGTGTGTACATCAATATACTTGAGTGTACCCCACCCACCCTCCGAGATCAGCCATGTGTTGCATGGTTCAGTTTGTGGTTACTAAGCAACTCTCTCGTTCCGGTTGGTTATTTATTAGGCCAAGTAAAATGAATAAGGTGTTTCTCGTCCCGGACTTTCTCAAAATTTGGTGAGGGAGGTCCTTATTATTTGTTATTTTTCATTTCTGTGTAAAATTCAAATTCGGAAGGCTTTGTTGACAAATCCTAAAAGCGAGGAGGCCCTTATAATTTGTGTTATTTCCTCATCGCTTTACCCTAAGCTTATTAATGATATCCAAGCACTTCTTTACATTTATATTCATCACAACAGTTTCAGAAACAAACTTATGGAGCAAATAAGAATTAAAATGCCTTGTCATTCTGACTAGATTCCTAGAACTTCTAGTAAAAAATAACCTCAAAATATTTTTGACTTGAAAATCTAGTAGTTTTATTTAACTTGGAATCTAGGCAAAATGACAAGATATTTTTTAAGAGTGTAGCACATGAAATAAAATACTGGTTCTCGGAACCACGTGATCCCCCTGTCCGCGCGATCAGAAAAGAAATATTAAATCTCTCTACCAAAAAAGGGCCAACCCTAAAAAAAAAAAT
>JAUMTS010008357.1:0-11640 GCA_032273385.1 Ophiopholis aculeata | reverse complement strand
TGAGCCAGGATGAGTAATTTGATATATCATTTAGTGACATTCAGGCACTTTTATTTTTTGACCCCTGTTTAACCCTAGTATGGGGTCAGTTTGAAGCCACATATCTCAAAATGCTCAATAATGACATTTAGTCATCAGCCGGATGTCAGGGCATGCCAGAGAGTCAGGAACGTACAGCAACAAAATCGCAACTATACCTGACTTCCACCTAATATGTCATTTCTATTGTGTGTCGACTCGACTACAATGTTACATCCCAACATTGATTGCACTAATCACATGTCCAGAAAATTCTGTCAAAAATTCATCATAACAGCTATCAATCTTGAAACAATAATTGTCCATCAGGTGGTCCCCGGTTCAATTCCTAGTTGAAGCAATTCATTTTTTCATTGCTCATGCACCTGCCACAAGGGAAAGAATAAGTTTGCGCAAGTATCACCTTGAGATCTACTGTATAGCGGAAAATTTCTGCGGGGGTAAAATTTTCGAATGAGTGAAATAGCGAAAAATTAACCCCGCAAAAATATCCCGCTATACAGTAAGTAATAATTTAATTGTCAAAATTGTCTATCAAAAACCAGTCAAGTAAAATTCTATCTTTCGAAAAGGTGTTACAGAAAATTTAAAATAGTCTACAAGATAAGCTCACCTCAACCGAGTCCGAGTGTCCTTGATTTGCGCAGATCTGTAGTTTCCAAGTAGACGTGTTATTTCTCAAATTAAATCTTTGCTCAAACCCTACCCCTTAGGTCCTTCAAATTTAAACTGCTTTCACATAACACAGAATTCACATAAATGTTTTACATAAGTAACATTGACTATTCAATGACTAAAAGTTATTTTCTATCTTCAGATGAGAACTCGCTGAGATTTATAGAAGAGGCTGTAGTCTGCCAGCAACCGACCAATCAGCTTGGCTTCTGTGCGAAGGGCTCCACGGCAACTGTTACCGTGCCTTTTCAGGCAATTCGACCAGGTTTACATGAGGTAACGTATGACATAAATTATTTTCACTGGTGCAAGGTCTTGGCCAGAAGATGCTTTTATACAACCATTAAGTTCTACTAAATTTCAGTTTATTAGCAGTGAAAGCATAGTATGTAGTGCTAAAGATCACTTTTTGATTGATTTAGTCTAGTAATAAAATAACCAGTGAAATTCTTCAAATGTTGTCAGCTTTACCAGATATTTTGTGATGAGTATCTACTAGTTCATATCAAGCCTACACATTCAAACCTGAAACTATATATTTTGTTGTCAAATTGGTCCAAATTTATGTGACATTTTTCAAAACTGTCATAATAAAATGGCTGTAAATGTTTAAAACTTTCATGTGTCAATTATAGAACCTTTTGGTCACTTTGTTATCAGCGGAACGTCAGTTATTTATACTTTATTAGTGTAATAGTTTAGATACAGGGCATCTTTACTTCACCAAAAGTGGACCAAAAGGACAACATTTGGTTATGGTGTGCAGTTTTGGTAAAAACAATGATTTAAAAAAAAAACCTTTTTTCACTTTTTTGGCACTTTTTGGTCACAAATTCAACAAATATTAGATCAGATGAAAATTTTAGGCATTTGTCTTTACAAGAGATTCAAGAAATGTGGGCATTTTTTACTTAAAATTATTTTTTGTAGCTTGTCTGGAAATTTTGAGCAAAAAAAAAAAGAATCGGGGAGATATTCTCCAAAAATTTGCATTTTTGATCAAAATTGATGCAAAAAATAGATTCTCTGACCAAATTCCCTTCCAAAATTTAGACTTTCATGTACATCACATTAATAGTTTAAAAGTTACAGAGCTCGATACTTACACCATCATTGTTTCATTTATTGCAGCTTGGGAAATATATGAAGTTGAAGCTACAATACACCCAGCCCCCTAACTCTTCTAAACCTAATCTAAAGCAAGAAAAGCCCCCTCAGGTTTCTGAGAAAAAAGATGCAAAAGTTGCCAAGCCCAAGCTTCCTCGTCACCTGTCTGTGGAACGACTCAGTTCATCTGGTGCTCCGCCTCCAGCAATGAGCCCCAGTCTCCCACGCAGGTCCCATTCCTTGACTGGAAGTGATGATTTTGGTGCTTTCAATAGTAATAGGAAAGGGGTGCATCGTGTGGAGTCTACTGGATCAGGAGATAAAAAAGGGAATGCTTGGAAGGTGAATTCAGAAAGGTGAATATGATCAAATGTTTTTCTGTTTGTTTGCACATAAAGGTATGCATATGGTGTGCAAGACCCCTCTTTTCTCATGGGAGAGTACTCAGGTTTTTAAGACTGTGACACCAAGTCCCTGGATGTCACCGAGGGCTTGACATTCAGGTATTAAGCATGTAACAAAAGTGGTTAACTTTCAAACAAAACTGCCTCAGATCCTGAGTCCTGGAGTTTGCACAGTAGAGTTAACAAGTTAATGTGTTGATGGCCCTGAGTTATGCGCCACACTAGTATGCTTTGCGCACACTTTGTGACATGTAGCGCGACTGTGACAACCAATGCGCAGAGTTGTTTAGGCGTAAAAAAGTCTGCCACTTCTGATGCGCTATCATGTTCAGACTCCATATCAGCAACTGGTTTTCCTTGCTTTGTGTCTCAAAGGCCAGCATGCATGCATAAATGCATAAATGACCCTATCGGCCATCCAGATGCATTTGTATGAGCCTCTGAGCTTATTATGGGCTAGCATGTGGCACAGACCTACCTAGGTAAATCAACTATTAATATATTTTCTGAGATAAACGTAACCAATAATAATACAAATCTATTTTCTGAAAAAATACTTTGTTATACCTTATATTTAACTTTTATTATTCATGTTATTAAAATAAATTGACATATTTTACATAATTTGTTTGCAGACGGACACTTTCCCCAGTGAAACCAAGACAAGACAATTTAAACAATGCATCGCCCACTGTCAGCGTGGACAGAATAGCCAAGAAGAAATGTCAGATATTGGTTCTGAACAATTGAGGATCTTTGCAATTCTTACAGGTGTATATAGCTTCCAGCCGTTCTTTACACAGATATGGACCTTTGAAATACACAGCTAAAATCATGGAAAAACTTGTTGACACACTCTGTCCCATTTATCGGGAAAAAGGGCCTCCCTCTCCCTGAGGCAATGTTGATCAGAGTCATGTTATCAGGAGCCTTGGCAGTTCCCCCAACTTTGATTGTAAGGTCGGGAAAGGATGTAAAAAAAGAGCAAGACTTCTGCTTTCTATCAAACAGTACGTTGTCCCAAGTCTGGTCTCAATAGCGAGCACAGGGAGTTTTGCAATACGATGCGCTAAGTGTTCCAACTACTTTTGTCCTTGATTGTAGATTGATGACTTCATAGTTGAGGAAACTGCCTGCATTCTATCTGTGTCACTTAAAAGTACCTACAAGCCTTTCATCTCCATAGGAACCTTCAGCTAGGAAAGTAAGACCATAAGAACTCAGTAGGACCTCTGACTCCTTAGGAACTCTGTAAGATCTCCAGAGTACACACGCAGGATCTAGGAGTTTGTACTATGTCATCGTCAACTAAAATGTTATAGCCACATGTTATGAGCCTACCAGGTCTTGAATCTGGCTGTGTAGTGTAATTATTATTATGATGGTTTTAACACATTGATTCAAAAATGATCCAAGATTCACACTTCTTACCCATGGTCCTTTTGTTGTAAAATGCAAGATTTGACTCACATCACATCAGGCATTCATAAAACACACATCTAGGTGAAATTTTGCTAAGGTGTTTCCTTAAATAAGATAAAACATTTTAGTGAACCCTCTTAATTTTCCAAGATTTAAGGGCAATATTTAAGTGTTTAAGGGAGGTTAGAGGTCCCTTAGATGTTACCCCTAAATGACAAAAGTTTTGTCAGTGTAGTTCAAAAGTTGATTTTCTTGAGATATATCTTAAAACGTTTGAGTACGATATTAAAAAAGATTTAACAAATTGTTCAACTGTCCAGGTAATGATTAATGTGAATATATAAAAGCCCTACTTTGTCTATTTTATCTAATAAACACCCCCTATAATACACCCCCATTATTTTCAAGAAAACTTTCCTTGACCATTGAAATTTACATAGTCAACCAAATATAAAGTGCAACGGGTAACATTTTTAAAATTCTTATTGACTAAAACTTTGAGTTTTTTAGTTTGAAAACTTGTTTACTCTACTTAATAATGTTTTAATGTTTAAGAATACTATGAAAATGGAGTAATTGACGGAAATAAATACTTGCAAAAGTCCCTTAATAAGTACCCCTCCCCCCTTCCCCAACATCACTCTTTATGTAATCGTTATATTTATTGTGGCTCATGATGTATCAAAACATGACAACTTCTCCTAAAATAGCGGAGGCTCTATCAGATGTTTCATAGCGAAACAGGTGTGGGATTTATTCTGATTGGATTTGATTTGGTCTGATCTAATCATATTTAAACTTTGATCTGAATTTGGTATTACTAAAAGCAAAATATCTACATATACTTGTACGTTACTGTAAAATTGGAAATTTCCACCCATGAAGTTTTGAACAATTTTGTGTGTATTCTATTTAAGAAATATTTAAACACGTCTATATGTTTCACCTTAGCAAGGCGTAAGACAATGCGAAACACATAAACGAAAACACAGACTGTAGACTGTTGTAGAAATATATTTGTAAATAGAGATTATGTGATTTTATGATACGCATGAAAATACTGGGATGTCTTTCAAGTGTAGATTGTAATGATGATATGTACATATTTTATAGAAAGTTATTAAAATCTTATGAGTTTAATAAAAAAAATTGAAAAAATGTGTGTTTATTTTATAAGTGACTGTATGCACAGTGATTGACACATCTCTAGCTATGACCAATACGTTATAACATTGTAAACAAATTGTGATAATATAGAAGGGAAATATGGCTGCAAAAATTTGGACAATTTTTTCCTGAAATAGAATCACAATATAGATAAAATGTTAGGGAATAATCTCAAAATGTTGGACTTTACCAGCCTGATTTGTTATCATGCACTCTTAATTGACCCAAAAAGACGTTCATACATGATAGTTAAACGGGCCCAGTCCAATGTTTTGAATTATTTTCAACCTTTGTGAGATTTTGTTACCAAAAGATTTCTAATATATTTTTCTCATAACCCATGTGAAATTTTACAGCTGGAATGTGTTCCATTTGAGAGATATGAGTGGAAACGTTTCCAGTTATGGTAACCATGATCAGCTTCACACAGTAAAGTATAAGCAACTGCAGTATACAAAAGTTCTTCATAAATCCAAACGGTTTGACCGATTTAACTGACATGTCTAAATAGTCGCTTTAGCGATGCACCGCCAAACAAAAGAGAAAACTCCATTTTGAAAAATCGGACCATCCGCTTTAACACTCAAATTGTGTTGCATGCATTAAGCTTGACTATGCTACTAACTGTGTGTTTCGAAAACCTAGTCAGTTTAGAATGTAGAAGCCATTGAAACAATTAAATTTTGAATGATATCAACATTGTTATACATGTACATGAACAAATTGAATTGTTTTACAAAGAATCTGAATTAAGATTTCAATGTTAAGCTTTTTCATTTCAAAAGTACAGGAGTAATATAAGGGTCTATAGTCAGTCATGCTTTGAATAAATGACTGCTCAATTCTGATTGGTTGGCCAGTGAGCTAGCTATTCAGATAAGAATCTCATCACAACATGGTCCAACATCTTTATGAACTTTGATATAGATGCAAACAGATAAATTAATGGTAAATTTTAGGGGAATTTGTTACCAACATTTTGTTGTGTGTGTTTTGTTTCTGTGTCAACATGATCAAACCAAGGAATTATAGGTGACTATTTGAATTATAATTATTCACCTGCAGAATTTTAAAATATTGTCTGTGTATTTGGAAATGCTAGTTGCAAAATGAAAACAAATATGCATATATGAATATATACAGTAATATATATATTTACATGCTAAATACATAATAACTTTGTAGCTCATACTGAAAGTAATACGATTCTTATCAAAGTACTTCTAAATTTGAGTAAACACAAACTGTTCATTATAAGGTTTTGCAATGTAAAATACACAGTGAATGGTACTTAGTATTTGGATCAAGACTCCTTTTATGTTGATGAAATTAAATATCTCATAATATTAAAATGCTCGTACAATGATAACAAGCCTACGGAAGCGTCTAAGTGCCATCCAACTTGACGATATGGTAAGATAATTTATCTTGCCATGTGTACATATTTTTAATACTTTGTCGATATGGCAAGA
Source organism: Ophiopholis aculeata (assembly GCA_032273385.1). Taxonomy (NCBI): domain Eukaryota; kingdom Metazoa; phylum Echinodermata; class Ophiuroidea; order Amphilepidida; family Ophiactidae; genus Ophiopholis; species Ophiopholis aculeata. The sequence goes on along the minus strand of JAUMTS010008357.1, from coordinate 5,354 downwards.
TAAAATAGCTTGCCAAGTTAACTCAGGTTGGCAAGTGGATGTTTATATGGTGAGACGCCAAGTCGACTAAGCAAATAATGGATGTCAACATGGCGAGATAAAGAATCACGCCAAGTCGACTTGGTAAAAAGGAGATATTGACATGGCAAGATAAATTATCGCGTCAAGTGGACGTAGTAAAACGTAGATGTTGACTTGAGGAGGTAAATCGATAATTTATCTCGCCATGTGTGCATCATGCATCAGCTGTCTACTTAGTCGATTTGACGTGATCATTTATCTCGCCATGTCAACATCCACTTTTTACTGGTCGACTTGGCATGACAATTTATCTCGCCATGTCTACATCCACTTTTTTCTAAGTCTACTTGGCGTGATAATTTATCTCGCCATGTCAGCATCCACTTTTTACTAAATTGACTTGACGTGATAATTCATCTCACCATCTCAACATCCATTGCTAACTTAGTTGACTTGGTGTGAATTTAATTTTGCCATATCGACACAGTGTTGATAGTATGTCGCCATGGCAACATACATTATCTCAGAATGTCGTCAAGTCGGATGGCACTTTGACGCTTCCGTACAAGCCAGACACGTAAAACACTCACCCTAAAGTCCTCCAATATAATACACAAACTTTGGACCTAATTGCCCATAGATCTATATTTGGGTTACAATTATCATCTGGATCCATGAAATTGGTTGTCACTATATATTTGTTTACACAAATTATCAAACAATTAGCGTCATATGATACTATGATAACATATAAAGATTATTTGTGGCGATATAACAAATTATAGGAATCATCAGAAAAGCTGCTATGAACAATTTATATAGAAAGTTTACGTTTTTGTAACACATTGTTTCATCCTAAATGTACGCATTTTTATTGTGAAACAAATTAAAGACTACAATTAGTGATTTACGAATTTTCAATTATATATGTTTTATAAAGAATGACCTATAATCATGATAATTACTTGAAAAGGTTGGTGCATTATAACACGTGTTTGAAAATGGATCATGCTAAAAAATTATAGAGAAAAAGGCAGCTTTTGTACTTAAGGTCCCCTTACTCCTTACCCTCATAATAGCGCTATCACTATGTAGTCTGCAAACCTGGGCTACAAACAAAGCTGTCACACCCTGTTATAATGAAAAGCGGCAAGCAAAAGGAGCACACCTATAAATCCTACGTCTAATTTTTAACACAAAATGACTAAATTTAATTGACTTCTGCTGTTAGACATAACTATTATGTATAGTTAGGAACACTAAAATGGCCTATGCAATAATTCCACAGAAGGATTTTAAGCGTGTCGACACAATCGCACAAGGAGGTTTTGGTACTGTGTACAGAGCTTTGTGGAATCAAAAAGAAGTTGCGGCTAAGCGGTTAAACAAGAAAGAAGGCAACCATGAAGTGAAAATTCTAGAACAACTGGACCATCCTAATATTGTAAAACTCCTCGGAGTAGTCGATGATGAATTTGATATCTATATCATTCTCGAGCTGTGTGAAGGAGGTTCCCTTCGTTCGTACCTCAATGCCCATAGGGGAAGACATTTAGGGATGCGATTTTATGACTGGGCCAAGCAGGCTGCAAGGGCACTAGAATATTTGAAGACAGTGAAAGTTGTTCATAAAGATGTCAAGTCCCCTAATTTCTTGATTACCAAGGATAGCATCTTGAAATTAGCTGATTTTGGATTGGCAAAGAACATGGACATCACTATCAGCAAGGCAACTGAAACAGCATCCTATGCCTGGATGGCACCGGAACTTTTGCGAGACAATGTGCTTTCCCCTTCTTACGATATCTATGCCTTTGGTGTGGTTATCTGGGAGCTATGGACAACAGATTTTCCCTTCGAGGACTCCAAAGTACCACAGAATCTAGTGTGGCGGATTTGTAACAACAATGAGCGGCCGCAAATCCCTAAAGAATGTCCCAAACCCATTGCTGATTTGCTAATACAGTGCTGGGAAACTGAATGGAAGAAGCGACCCGACATGCAACATGTGTTAAGGGTGGTGAGTACACATATTATACAAGAGTATATCAGGCTTAAAATTAATTGAACAAAGGTGTACCAAAATATCAATCCAATTGTGTAAATTTATGTATGGTATACATTTAAATTGTTGTTTTTGCCTGGAATAGACATTTAAAATAAGTATGGTAGAAAAAAAATTGTCACATTTCAGTGTGTTTTGGACTGTGGATTTCATAAATTTGATATATATATCATGTTAAAGAAGCCCAGTCCAAATTGGTAATCTTTTCCAAACCTTTTAAGTTTTTGATACCAAAAGATTGCTAAGATTTTTCTTATATACCATGTAAAATTTTACAGCTGAAATGTGTTCCATTAGTGTGATATTAGTGAAATCGTGCCTAGTTATGGTTAAAAGGAACTAGATTTACTCATTAATGCATAGGCAACAGCGATATAGAAAATCGTTTCGTACATCAAAATGGTTTCAACGATTCAACTGAAATTCCAAATTATAATCTCTTCAGTGATATTCTATCATAATTAATGAAATAGAAAACTTAGTTTTGACCAATTGGACCGTGCCCCTTTAATTTCATCAAGATTTGTTTTAAACATGCCTACCTTACTTGTCCTAATTTATTTTCCATTTTCAAAAATTAAATTTTCTCCGAAAAGTAAATTGTAGAATGCCTCATTGTCAACTATTAATATTTGTATTAGAAAACATTACCGTGTATTTTTTTTGGGCAATCTATAATAGGTACCGTATTTTAATACTTTTTGCATGAAAAAATTGCATAGTCTATCTATATAGCAGGTTTTTGCACACTGTTGATTGCTGTGAAAACTATGCACTATCGCATCACACACTGCAATTTGCCGAAAGGAGCTGATTGTTTATCCAGAGGGACTTTTTGGACAATTCATCTGTATAACATTTTTTTAAATTTTTAATTTCTTCTTTAAACTGGGAAAGGAATAGGTATAAAGGTACATATTTTAAGAAATAAGGAATGTGATTTTTTGACACAAAATGAGGTCTCTAAACTGCAGTCGTTCATCAATTGATCAGTGTAATCAATTTCAAAATGCCAACACTCACCTATGAAATGTGAAGAAAAACTATTGATTCAACATCCAACTAACTATATTAACATTTATCTTTTCTTTTGTCAGCTCTTATTTTCGGAGAAAGAAGCTAAGCCAGCCAAGCAGCAGCAATTCATAACTGGTCCCTGGGAGCTCGAGAGGGAGATTGGTGAGACAGATGGACCTGGTAAGCTGGATGGTGCATGTGGTATTGCAGTCAGTCCTAACGGGAATATAGGTATAGCAAGCTTTAACGCTAAACAAGTATGTGTGTATGGAGAAGATGGATCATACCAATTAAGTCTGGATACCAATCAAGGACTAGATCCTGGGACAGTGTCAAATCCTTGGAATGTCACTGTCAATGCTGATGACATCTGGTATGTGACGAATTTGAATCCATATGTGAAGATGTTTTCTCCACAAGGTGTGTATAAGGGTAGATGGGGGACAGTATCCCCTGATGGCAAGAAGGGTGGCAACCTCCAGGGATCGACAGTTGATGTCAATAGTCACTTACTAGTAGGCACTATATTTCCTAGGTTTGTCAGTAGACACCAACAAGATGGATCTCAAATTGGCAGTACCAAGGTAAATATAGCACCTTGGTTCCTTGCTGCTACATCACATAACACAATTGTCATAAGTGACACTGCCGAGGTACATGTAGTTGACAATACAGGACATTTATTGCATACGTTACATTCCCTAACAGGAAAGGTGATCAACCGCGCTTGGGGAATTTGTGTCTGTGATGATATCATATATGTTTGTGACAATAACAAGCCCGAGATATCCTGTTTCTCAGAGTCTGCTGACTACATTGGCGCTATTGTAGTTAAGGATAATCCTCGTTTTGTAACCAAAGTGAAAGGGGATTCTAAATTATATGTAACTACTTATAACAGTGTACTCATCTACAAACACACTGCCCCACTGTGTACATAGACTGTGATTTTACCATGCACGAGTCGGGCACATCTTCTGAACAGTATTGAAAGAAACCATCCGTTCAATATTATCAAGTCAGGTGTCATTATTCACCATTCCTTTCAGCATTGTTAAGCTAAGCTAAATTACATTTAGAGAATAAAGGTACTGTTTTCCGACCGATGCGTGTATCTGTCGTCTGATATAACACGGGCGCAATCATTATTTTAAGTAGAACAACGTAAACAATAATGATTTGACCGTGTTATATCAGACAACAGATGCACAAATTGTTCTGAAAACAGTACCTTTATTCTCATTCTTCAACAGCGCTGTAAAGATGATGCATTTTATGAACATAAAGTAAAACAAAATGTGTAAATTCAAATAACAGTTGTTTACTTTTACCTCAACAATTAATCGGCGAGACCGTGACCGGCGTGCCCTGCGTAAATCATGCACTACGCGATGGCGCGCGTGACACAATTGCGCGTATATAAGCGTATATGTTAAACTCGCCTTATTAATCATGCAAGCCGTGTTATATCACCTGATAAAAAAACGGCTTGGAAAAGCGCTAGGCCAATGAATTTGCAAGATTCTTCTTAGCTTTTTAAGAATGTCCAATATAGCGTAAAAATGTTAAAATCATGACAAATAACTCAGAGCGAGGTGCAGCCTCGGCAAACAGGCGTCAAATCAATAATTGCACGGTTTATCATTATTGCTATATAGCATGTACAATATGCCCTCTTTTATTTGAGATTGGTTAAAACTTGAATGGAAATTTAAATTCTAGGAAAGACGTGTTGTTTTAACACAAATCTGACAACATCTTTAAACAAATATACCGACGGTCGCAAAAAACAAAACAATATTATGTTATTGTATGATATACCACAATATACCTCAGATATGATTACTTTGTCTCCAAAATTATTTGTTTCTGAACTCATCACTTTTACCAGGTCTATTGCATATGGTTGTTTTGTACAACTGTTACAAATTATATGGTTATATATCCATCATGTTTACCAAAGTAAAATATTCTGGTATATTAATGTGAATGACAAACACATGTTAACTTACATATGAAACACACGATTACATAATACAACGAATTCAGCACTGATGATATCCATCGAATGATTCGATCTGTTGTGTATTACGTTTAATTAAAAATTGGATGTAAGACCTTTGGCATCACATCAATTTTAAGATTTTGCAAGTACCGCAGACCATGTCACCACATTTTCTATTTTTATTTTGTTTACCTGTGCAGTTCTTTATTAGAGTAATACTATTACATTCATAAAAATGTTAAAAAT
>JAUMTS010008247.1:0-11641 GCA_032273385.1 Ophiopholis aculeata | reverse complement strand
CATGTTTGTATTATCTGTTCTAGTTTGCGATGCGCTCTCCTTTCTCTTTCGTTTATGCATGTAACATAAGCTGAGTTCAAAGACTTCCACTTTTAAGTGGAACATGTTAAAACGTGTATATTTAAAATATATGAAAGATAGCCGTGTTAAAGGCTAGGCGTAAGCTAAGACTTCATAAATCAAAAACTAAATGTGTCCTTTCATGTTGGTTCAAAAATGAAAAGCTGAAAATCCAAATCGGCGGTTGGGAAGTGTAAAAGTTACCCCTTCTAAATGCTATATGAATTTATGTAAGTATTTCTAATACGGGTGCGTTAAGTGCACTTAAAATGCCAGTGAACAAAGACAACGCGAAGACTGATCACTTTATCAAAATCTCCTAAAGCTTATATTAGTACTAGTATTAGGTCAAAGTTTTCCAAATGTGTCTTGCTTCAAAACTTAGGAAAGATAATCGTATAAAAAATACTCCGAAAATCAAAAACGAATGTGTTACATGGTACAGAAATTCAGTAAAACTGGGGAATTAATGAACATTTAGCTGAAAATCCAAGATGGCGGCACGGGTGAAGCGAAACGTACTTTCACATTGTAGAACAACAGAAGCGTGTTGTAGAGACGACATACATACAAATGTCTGATTTACAATACAAAAGATAGTTGCGTATGGTTTAATAAGAACATTCAATATTACTAGAACATTTTCCTTTTAATTGATTTTCAGCACAACCAATCTACTAGCATGTGATTTAAGCCATTTCAGTATATGGAAAATTAGTACGGCGGCTTTGAAAGAAATGGTCAGGAATATCATGTGTACATAACATTACATGCAATATGCTTCTGTTTCATTTTCATGTTATTTATTAATCTCATTGGTGCATTAAACACAAAAATAATAATATGATAATGTGATTTATCTAACCCTAAATTCCTCATAAGTTATCAGTAAACTAATTATTGGTGTATAATGCTACAGATTTCGTCACCAAAGCATATTTTCATGTATCAATTGCACAATCTGACATGAATTCACTGATATTGTAGCTGCTCCTATATGGTCAACACTAGTACAACATGTAGTAGTTTTATTCAAAACTGTAGCCTCTGGGGGTAGCCTTTTGTCTCAAAACTTTAATATCACGTCTTATTGGTATATCATCTGTTGAATTAAAATTAATATTTTATTTTATTGTTTTTCAAAAGTACATGGGTGCAACTATTGTTTCGCCTTACACACATTCAATTCAATGCCCCGGGTATTTTCCTCTAGATTTTTGATAGAACAGAGCGCTCTGAGATTTGCAGTCCAAACACGGTAACGGGTGACGATCGGGCACTTAGCATAAAGGGCTTTACAGGGCCGTGCCGCTGAAACGGGTCTCAATTTCGGGCCTCTGGTATAAGAATGGTTCCCTTTCCAATGTAAAAACTGGTATAAAAATGGGTCGTAGATTCAAAAATTGCGAAAATCGTTCTCTTACTAAGCTTCATTTTGTTAATTTGGTGCAAAATTTCAAAAAATTGCAAAACCGTTTTAGAATTGTAAAACAAACTCCAAAATGTATGGTTAATTATGGCCAAATTTCAAGCGTCTAGTAAAAAAATAGGTGTCCTTATTGTGGCACTATTTGGTATTAAAATGGGTCTACTTTTAAAACTTTGACGGCACGTCCCTACCCAAACAGTGGGGAATACCACATTAACATGAAGTAAAGGTACTACTTGTCCAGAATAGTATGCGGGTAGAGCCTACCCCTGACTACCCTCAGCAGTCAACAATTAAAACCTCGTTTAGAAATGTATTAAACTATCGAATTAATAATAAGTTGAGCTGAAAAATCCAGAATGGCGACAGTGAAGTGTATAGTACTCCGCCAGTTGTGAAAACAAGATAACGCCATGATGATAATTGCACATAATTTATATAGTTACTTTAAAGAATGTAAGGGATATCAAGGCACAGCACTAATATAAGCAGCCGTAATCAGCGCTAAGCACTAGTCCGAAATGTATACCAGAAACATATTTAGTTATAGGGACTCAGTTTAAGATACAAGAGAAAACCCTTGTACTCGATACTATATAAAACATGCGAGAACAAGTATGGACTGAAAACCAAATGCACATTAGGCACCGGACTCGGGAATCGAACCCGGTGCAATGAATTATACTGTCCGACGGTCCTAGTGCCCATAGAACTGTGTAAAAACTTATTAGACACACTATACTACGCATTTAGTTATTTCATTGACCTTACAGTTTATTCCGTCTAGTTCTATTAGGTAGGACACCTTGTTACATCGGACACTCAGTTTCGTTTCACCGTCTTAGTGGTGCAAAGCGATTAAAGAACCGCTGGGCTACCTGTTCTCCCAAAATACAATTCAGCACACAATGTTCAACGCACATACACTAATTGTCTCAATTAAATATGTTTTTCTTGTGGTTTCTACCTGTGATGGATATACATTATACAAACAACCACTTGAAACACAATTCTTTGTCAGGGAACACATCATGTCAAATGCTCAACAGAAAACACATCATTCTGGTTTTCAGTTATTGTAATTTGTAGATAATTGCAGCCTTGCATCTTCTTCATGCTCTGTTTACACATCTTCCCTCGAATCTAACATTTTTGGTTGCAAGTTATTGTTGATTCAAGACGTCAGATTTTCCTTTTATGCAACACTCCTATTGAGGAATCAAAAACAGTTTGCAATGCTGAAATTGACCCAAGTTTTTAAAAACACCTCATCATTTCAGAAGTTCCTATTTTCTGACCTACTCCCAGCTTTATACCACAACATCACCCAGGTATCATTTCCATTTCCTGCCCCTGATCAGCAGTCCGTCAAGAGCAAAATGAACATGACATATGTTTAATTCATGTTACACGTTTGTTGTTGTTTGAATAGAAGGACAAGTATAAATCATATCATATCATCTTTATTTTTTGTAACAAAAAGTACATAAAATCACATAAAAAACACACACAATGTGGAGGAGTACACCTGGCACAAAATGAAACACGGCATGTTTTGCAGCCAAAATGTTCAAATTTCCGACAATTCCTGAATAATACTGAAATATACATTTTGCTGCTAGGTACAATATAATAAGTGGAATATACGTACTGGAATAGAATGCTTAGGTTTGTTCATGACACTAATATTTCTTGAAACTGTTTTCGATATGCAATCAATGTGTTTTTTCCAAGTAACACACTCATCAATTAATACGCCTAAAAACTTAGTAAATTTTACTCTTCTAGTATATGAGGTGTACCTAAAATCATATAATTCGTTTTGCTATCATTAACTGATAATTTGTTGGCTTTAAACCAATTGCTTACTTCGTTTAATTCTTCATTTATTAGATTTATTTTGCTAATATTGATATCAAAAAATACTGCTTTGTAATACTAGTTGTACGTAAGAAACCGAGTACTTTCAAATCATTGTTGGCTTGATGATTGGACTTTCTCAAAAACAGAAGTGTAACATTCTAAATCAGTCTTTTGTCGAAAGGTATAGTGTATAAAATGTACAAGGTCGAAAATGTGAAAGGTAGTGTATCAACTGTAAAAGTAAGAAAAGATAGTGTTTCAAATGTAAAAGGTATAGAATATGTGACACATTTTGTACCCAAAAGGGTAGAAAATGTGAATTGTGTACCCTTTTGGCACAATTGGTCGCCCAAAATAAGCCATAAGGTGCAAAATGTGTTAGGTAGTGTAAAAATGCAAAATGTTGTGTAGAAAATGAAAAAGGTAGAAATTTGGAAAGATTGTTTACAAAATGCGATCAGTAAGATTTAGTTTACATGTGCAAATGTCAAGATATGTGCGCATTTGATAAAAGGTATACAAATGCCACGAGGTAGTTATTCATTGCGAGGTACAAATTCTTCGCGAGGTACAAATTGAAATAGGTAGAAACATTGAAATACGTGAGTAGGACGGATAGAGTTATATATACGACAGGAATTGGTCGTATAGGGGTGTCGCATAGATATCAGAAAAAAATACCAATATCAAACGTCAGCCATTCGGTGTCTTCTGTGTTCTTAACCTTTTTTCTTTTCTACACTACCTTTCACATTTTATATCAATACCTTTTGCAATTTTACACTACCTAACACATTTTGTACCCTTTTGGCGTATTGGCGCGGCGAAAAACGCCAAACGGTTACAAGATGAGTTAGGTAGTTTGATACACTACCTTTAACATTCTCAACTTTTATATTTGATACACTTTGCATTTACAATTGTCAACCTTTACATTTTATAACACTACCTTTTGTATTTTTACACTACCGAACATATTTTGTACCCTTTTGGCGTATTTGGCGCGGCCAATTACGCAAAAAGAGTACAAATTCAAATTGTCTATATCCTTTTGGCGTATTTGGCTGCCAATAAGGGGGAGGGTGTGGTTCATCCTTTACCCTGTGCCCTGTGTTAAACTTTAATCTGAGTTCTTCTGACCGTGGTAATCAACAACCACAGCGCGTTCGTACGCTACGCAACTTGCGACCTTCCTGGGTGACCTTACAACTATATGGGATATATATTATAAACAGGGAATACTTATAATGGGAAACGGTCTGAACCATAGATAAATCTGTGGTCTGAACACTTCTGAACCTGACACAGTGTTTTAGCGTCGCCATTTTCATATACAAGCGCCCCTATTGTGTGAGGCGCAGTGATCGTCTGCGAACGTCGAACGTGCTATTGTATCTAGCAGGTGCAGTGACCTTAGCTAACTTGGCCTACTTTCTGTTAGGTTTTGCATGTGTGGTGCATAACATAGTTCCAGCAAAGAATGATTTTGTGTCAGTTTATTTTGTATACATGGCGGCAAGGACTCGAGAGTCCTTGCTGGCAGTTAAATTTCACTATACAGTAATCTATGAAAAGACAACATTAAAGCAATTCATTATGTGGTTGATCTTGCCATAAGCTCCAATGTTCGTCTAGACATTAGTCATTTACTGCTTATTGAACTGTATCACAAAATGTTCTGTCTGTAGTTGTGATGTAGTGCGCTTCATAGGCTCATGATTAGCCTGACGCCAAAAATAATCCCTGGAACTTGTTTTATTAAACCATGAAATTATGATCATTAATTAACAATAAAGCAAGTCATATATGTTAATCATTCTTCCGTATCCCCATGTTGCCCAAATCTATAATTCAATGCTTTAAAACAAAGAACAACGATCAGTAACCAAAGTTAACCACAATTACATTTAAACATGATAATTAAGTTTATACATTTATACTTGACTGCCTCGGTGAATAATATTATTATTTCATAAGGTGACGAGATGTCGCTTCAGCAACATGCAGCCAATCGTGGTTAATGTTTGAGCGTTTTCCTTGGCAATAAGTCCTCATAAAAAAAAAACTGGATGCCAACGTCCAAAAAGTACTCCATCATCAAATTAAAGATTTTGGTTTGAGCTTTTACATTTCCACTATAAACTTGAATATCCTATATTACGAGTTGAATGTAAAAATGCAATCTTATCAAATACCGCATTTCTGTCTTTTTATCCCACAGAGGGACGTTACCTGTATCCAGCGCAACCAACTTCAATTCTCAAGACACCAAACTCAGCCAACATATCACACCACCGACAGCAACATTCGAAATTCGCGCCACGCCAGGACACTTTAGACTCTCCCGTACCTCTGTTTGCATCAGCCGACCAATCCGGTAGAATGCAGTATTACGTCATAGCATCACCTCCTCGGGCAAATCATCCGGATGACGTCATAACATCACCTTCTCATGCAATGAATCATTCAGGTGATCATCGCAATCGCAAACAAGTGAATATCGATCGGTCTTACGAAAACAACATGCGTTATCTAAACGTGCCAAATCATGGCGCTGAGAAGACCGATTTAGTAGACTGTCATTCGGCAGGATGTAGTTCTCCAGCAAGCAGTTTGAAATCAACGGGAGAAGCTCAGTGGTCTCCAAGTCCCGCTCCAAGTGCAACTGACATTCCTAGAATACCTCACTTCAATTTTGCGCAACGTGGTCCACATGGTTATCGACTTTCCAGTGAATTAGCTGTACCAAAAACAGACTCCCTTTCTCCTAGTCCCCGTTCATTCAGCTATTCGCGCCAAAGCGAGGACCACGTGCTAGACATGGAGGGAAGCGGATATGACCAACCTATGAATTTATCGATTTTACGGCGGGAAGAAGACGACGTCCAGATGCAAGATGAACCTAAACCTGACAGCAACGGTGAATTGGAAAGCGATTATCCTGATCAAGATTCTCTAAAGGAAAGCAACACTGTACCATCACGTCGTGAAGACTTCATATCAAACGTACCAACTCCATCACTTTTGTCATCGACTGGACAAGATTCACATCCCACAGCTAATGACCCGGCTAATGACACGGACGTCGATCTTAAATTCAATTCGCAAAATAATTGTAGCCCAAAACTTTACGACAACGATTTTGAAGAAGAGCGTGGTGTTCGCGAAATATCGATAAAGAAACATGAAGACGAACTTAATCCTCGCGAAAGCTCTCATGAGAACACTGATATTTGCAAAATGGAAACAGAATCAATTCCGTCATCAGATACATGGAAAACGGTTATATCGGCCAACGACTGCGTTGATAGTTTCAAAGTACAGCTCTCTAGTCCGGTCATTAGTCCTGACAAGAAGACGAAGAAACGCAGATACTCTTCTAAGAATCACCCATGCCCTTTTTGTGGAAAAGCTTTTGCGCTGCCTTGGAAACTGAAAATTCACATCCGTGTCCACACAGGAGAAAAACCATACCAATGTCACATCTGCGGCAAACGATTCTCAGTCCGATGTAATCTGCGGGATCACATTCAGCTTCACACGGGAGATCGCCCCTGGAAATGCCCTAAATGTCCCGCTAAATTCTCCTGGCCTAGTCAATTGAAAGCTCATAATCGCGTCCATTCTGGGGAGAAACCGTACAAGTGTCAGTACTGTACGATGTCATTCGCCTGGAGCAGCTCCCTGACTCACCATGAACGAGGACATCGCGGAGAGAGGCGATATCAGTGTAGGATATGCGATACAAAATTTCAACGAAAGTACGCTTTACTCGATCATCTGCGTACTCATGAAAGTGCCAAACCATTCACGTGCACTGTTTGCAAGAAGTTGTTTTCGAACAAGAATTCTTTGAAACAGCATGAGCGGAAGCACACGGAGGAAGCCCCTGGGGAAGCCCCGCATGTGTGTCCCTGTGGGGATATTTTCCGAACAATGCGCCTTTTTCGCAAACATCAAAGTGTGCTACATAACAAACAGTACCCTTTTGTTTGTCGCCAGTGTTTTATGAACTTCCGGCGTGAGCGGGATCTTGAAGAACACGACAAAATCTTACATAATCGTAACGAGAAACACGAACTTCGCCCGAACGAAACTAGTTGTAACGAGAATGTTGAAGCTTGTAGAAGTAATCAAAAACTTCTTGGTGCAAGTGCTCAAGACAATGACGTTCAAGATTTATCGCGGAAAACTTTTGCGAAATTGTGCGATTCTGGAACCAACCTTCAACACATTAGACGTAACAACAACGACGGATTAGACAATCACACAATCAGACAAGAACATCTTCATGGTGATACTCCTGCGATAAACTGCGATAAAGCTGATGACGAATCTGTGCAAGATTTATCGCAGAAATCAAATCCACGTTCTAACATTGAAACAGAAGACTCTAAAGCAACCTCCATACCTCAAACAGATTATATGCCTCAATCGAGTCCAGTACTACAAGATGAAGGACCATTAGATTTCTCAGGGTCTGGCACATTGAGTCGTGGTTCATCACCATCTGGTTCAATGTCACCAAACTTACCTCTTTTATCACCAAATAAAACATCTCCGGACACCGGTCTAGATTTGCGCAAAGTCAACGTTGAACAATATAATTCAAATGAGCTACTGATAACAAAATCGGCATTTCGAAATGTACAACGACAAACTAGTCCTGATGAAACGTACCATCTCCGACAACATGAGAAGCTTGAGAACGACTGTATTAAGACAAGTCCCACATTGGAGCAAAGAAAACGCTACCGTGTGCCGATCAGAAAAGAACCTTATCCGGTCTACAATCAAGTAACTGGTCATAAAAACATGCATTCGCCTTCTCACGACAGAGCACTAGCCGAATATATTACACGCTCTCTTTCTCACGAAAGCGATGTAGCTGAACGTCTTCCGCATAGCCCTCCAAGTCATGAAAGGGCCCGCCTAGCTGACCGTCTTTCATTATCCCCTTCTCATGAACGAGCGCTAACTGAACGCCTTCTGCATTGTCCTCCTAGTCACGAAAGAGCTCTAGCCGAACATCATTCACGCACCCCCTCTCATCAAATAGCTATAGCTGAACCTCTTACACACTCCCCAGCCAACAGCAAAGTACAAGCTGCACATATTTCACACTCCGCCTCTAACGATCGCGCAAAAGCCGAACATATTTCACGCTCCTCTTCTCACGAAAGATCCCTAGCCCTTGCTGATATGATTTCACGCTCTCCTCATGAAAGGGCACAAGCCGAACATATTTCACGCTCCCCTTCTCACGAAAGATCTCTAGTTGATCATCTCTCACGCTCTTCTCAAGAAAGGGCACTAGCTGAACGTTTTTCAAACGAACTAGCTGAAAGTATTTCCCATTCCCCTTCTCACAACGGTACTCTTGCTCGTTTTGTGTTACCTTCTCCTTATCGCGACATCTCTCTTGTGGGACAGCTTCCATACCCACCTCATCACGAAATGGATTTAACTTACAACAGAGCGCTTGCTCAACATGTGTTAATCAAGCTTCCAAGCGAAGATAAACCCAAAACCAAACTCACACAGCTCTTAAACGAACAACCACGAGTCAATACGTTACCGGGTCGCTACGTGTACCAGCCACTAACTATTGATACAAGGCAGGTAGAGAGAAAACAAAACCAGGAGAGCAAGGATTATGAGATAGCAGAAGACTCATGCCAGATTCATCTTCCTTGTATACATGCGAAATACACAAAACTGCATTCTAAGCATGCGGGAGGAAGTCCAAGATTGAGTGATTTATACATAAAGCTATAGGTCACCTCAAACAGGTCTTACGCCTAGTATCAAATGAAAATTCGCTTTGACAAATCCGAAATTGAAGATGTTACTCAAAGTTGTCAGTTACGTGTAATTACTAGGCTAGCAGCGTCTTAATTAAGTCGGGCAACTCCTACTACTCAACGTCGTCCGTTTAGTGGTAGGAGTTGCTAGTCTCGAGAAGCTGCTAGCTTACCTAGTAGTAGAACGTAACTGTAAACTGTGAGTAACACCTTCAATTTCTTGGTTTTGGCAAAACGGTATAAATGACTATCAATTAATACGAACTTGTTTAATTATGGTATTATGCTTGATCCATCATAGTTCCCTGTACTTCCAAGAAATTGTCAAGAACTATATATTAAACATGTTATGAAACATGTTAAATGTTTAATGAATTCGAGGGAAAATATGTAAAACATCGTCTAGGGTTGATGGCGGAAAAGATGAAGGTATAATAAATGTATCCATTATTTTGCCGTCAACCGACACGTCAAAATATAATATACACGGGTTTTAATTAGATATTGTTTAAGACTTGGATATATCTGGATTTTTATAAGATAAAATGTTCCGTAAATGCTTATATGCAGAAAACATTTCTTCGGGTTTTTTTAGCTGTAGGTGAGAACCTACAGGTCTTGCCATGTCCGAGTCGTTGTAAATAATCATAAAACGTACTGGTAACAGACTTGAAACATACTGCTGAACTTTTCAACTGAAATTACGTGCTTCCAGTTATGAGCTGTTACAGTGTAATATGATAACACAAAAGACAGATAATTATGGTCTGTTGGGGTGTGGGGTGGATGTGGGTGTGTCTTGGACTTTTAGCAGGTAATTATTATTGTTTGTATAGACTTTTTCAAACGGGTATATATATATATTAGGGATATTCCAAAGGTGTGTTTCTATAATGTTTCAATTTAAATTTTGCAGTAAAATATGACAAAAGTAACGTTCATGTATGACTTTAAAGGAGTTCAGGTGCATGGTTTTCAGGTACAATTAATACGGGTGGTACTCTTTATCATTGTCTATATTAAGTAATCATATAATGTATGTTACTGCAACATAAATGGGTAAGGCCAAGAACGAAAAAGGTTTGTCTCAGAAACCCGCTCGCATAGTCCGAAATAGCGTTTGTCTATAATAGCTGCATTGAATTAAGTTGTAATTGTCAAAAAACTCTTGGTTATTTCCCGGAGGGTTAATTTCGGGGGGGTTAATTTCTTTAAAAAACGGGGGAACGCACATGAATCTAGCCTTTTGCGAAAGGTTTTGAGGCATATAAAGCTACTAGTATACGTAGTGGTGTATAAAATGAATTTAAAAATTCATTTTTTTTTTTTAATTATCTTTAATTTCGTTTATCATGTTTATGAGACAAACCTGTTTTTTTTTTTAATTCTTCGTTAACCTAATATTGTACATATTGTATGTAAAGCAGCTGTTGAAAATATATAAATTAAAGCAACTGAGTTTTGTACCTTTCTGAAAATAAACTTATTGATGTTGAAAATATGACACATTGTAGTATTCGTCATTTGTTGAATGATTAATTGGGTCTCGATTTGTTAAATCTTAATCTGTATGTTGATAAATAAGACATTTTTATGAAACATTAGTGTCTGTGTTGATCTGTGGGATATAGGGTTCATGCATGGGGCCACAGAATTATGAACTGACGCTGCTGCTGCTATAACTATACATGTTCATGACGATGGAAGTCAAGTTGGCAGATGATAAGGTTTTCAAAAGAATCAATATCACAGGAAAAATTAACCACTGCCGAGGGACCCGGATGAGGGACGCAACATAAGATATCAAGGGAAGGCGAAATGGAATCTTTGTGGTGAGGTTTTTTTCTTCAATTTTTCGGTGTGATTTTTTTCTCTCATTTTTTCTATTTTGTTTTTTTAATTTTTGGATGTCCAAGGGGTCACCCTTTTTTTTACTTGTATCAGGGATAATTGTTTTCTTGTCTCCATTTTGAGATGTGAGGGTTTTTTTCTGAAAACTTCCTACCCCCTTCCTGTATATCTAATGGTGCATCCCTAAGTGCATCAGCCTATTCTACACTTGAATCTATGCTATATTGCTAAAGAGTAGGAAACAAAAAATTAATTCAAAGAAATCCAAAATTAAATTCATCAAAACTGATCTAGTTTCTTTGATTGTGAAGGCCATCTCATATGTTACTTATGTTAACAGATCTAAAAAGGTCTTCAACATATACCTAGTTAAAGCTTAATGTAAGTAAATGTCAAAAATGTGATGTTTTGCTTTCTAGCATTCTTAGAATCTTGGACTATGGCCCAGTCATGCTGGGACACATGTTATGCAGTTTCCATTTGCTGTATCATACTTAATACATGTCACTCAGGTTTGGTTTGGAGGGTGGGGGGGGGGGGGGGGTGCCGCTGGAGACTCAAAACCCATACCAATTGTAAGGATCATTTAGGCAAAAAAATTACCCATTTCTAAGGATTTTTCTTCAATAATAGA
>JAUMTS010008136.1:330-11641 GCA_032273385.1 Ophiopholis aculeata | reverse complement strand
AAAAGTATAATTTTAAGTGTAAAAATCATGAATATTAAAGTGTAAAAATCATGAATATTAAAGTGTAAAAATCATGAATATTAAAGTGTAAAAGTCATGAATATTAAACTTGTAAAACCTTTCTTTTCTGTGGTAAAACTTACTTGAGAAGATATGCTGCACATATAAAAGCTACATAAAATGCTGCGTATCTTACACGACTGCCCATTTCTTCCTGAAAAAAATACACAAAATGGAAATGATACATTAAGTTCAAATTCAATTTTATATTTGGAGTCTTTTGACCTGACCCCGATTATCAAGTCATTGAAGACAAACTCGCATTTATAATTACACAGTATATGAGCTCACATCGAAAGTAAATATTCGTGTTGTTGCTCGTTGCAAGTTCCAGTCATACTTTGAAGTATCTCCTTAGCAAGTTTTATCATACAAAACATAACCAATCAGTGTAAACATTTATCATTTCTGTGTTTGGCACCACACCCAATACGCAAACCCAAAACTTCTAATACCGGGGGTAATTCAGTCGTAATTGAATCTCATTTTAGTGAGGGAATTAGTGAAATGATCAACTTAAATAATGACCACAAATAGCATTCAACCTACTACTGTATAGCGGGAACATTTTGCCGGTTTAATTTTCAAGCTTTTTGCAGTTAACCACCAAACAGCAAAATTTAAATATATTTTATCCATTGGATTGAATGTAGAGATGTTTAAAAATGTGAAAAATTAAATTACTGAACTATCTGAAAACTGGCAAACGGCAAAAATTAACTCGGCGAAAATATCCAGCTATAATTCACCTTTGAACATAACAACAGCGGTTTCTATATTAAACTTATTATTAATTTCAAAACAAAATAATTTTTGACAAACTGATACGTCGCAGAATTTCACTGATTTCCTGCCCCTGATATCGCAATCTTGGAAAACCAATTTAAAGCAAAACTTACCTTTTTAACTTTCTGAAAATATAGTTCTGGAAGAATGTGTAACCAATAAGCCATCTGAAATTAAATAAATGTTTACAGGTGAGATATTGAAGAATGATGGTAGATTGTTTGAGTCAAACTATTGCAAATATAACGGTCTTCAAATAAACATGAAATATAGCAACTTTATTCCTTCATTCAGAATTGAAAGATACTTTTTAGGCAGAAAATACTTTGCACAGAAAAGATCATGATATTTTACAAATAGCTCAGGTTTAATATTGTGTGCAAAAATCCTAAAGGAGTCTAGTTTGTGGCCTACTACGGAAATTCTCTGGAGAACTATAGCTACAAACTTCTTTTATGGGACTATGACATTTAGTGTGCTAATATTTAACAGTTTACATCATCATGTTTATCAAAAGGGCAATCTATCTTCTGTTTCTCAATAATTTTTAAAATTATCAGACAATTTTGCTTTCTCACGACTTAACTCCCTGGACAATTATACCACAGAAAGTGTAGACTTCTTTTAATTAAATTGATATATAACTGCCATGGTGACATTTTCTGTGAGCACTATCTGTGGTATTTACACGTAGCAGTTTACTTTATCATGTTTATGGAAAGGATCTTCTTCATCTCCAGAATTTTGAAATTTTCAGATAATTTTGCTTTTCCACAATTGTACCACAGAAAATTAAAATGTCCATATAACTGGAGTGACTATCTAACAGTTTACTATATCACGCATGTGCAAAGAAAAGGCAATTTATCTTCTCCTTTATCATAAGAATTTTGAAAACTTTAGTCAATATGTTTGCTTTTGCTTTTCAACAATGCACATTGTAGTACTACAGAACAATTGAACTTCTTTGAAATTGCTATAACCAGTAGCTGTAACCGGTGAGACATTTTCCCTGCTTTCTGTGATGTTTAGCAGTTTACTTTTATCACATTTATGACAAGGGTAATATATCCTCCAGTGAATATATTAATCAAGTCTGTGGTAAAATCATGAAAGTCGTAATTTTGAGTGACAAAACCAGGTTTTCCCGCACTGTTATTAATATTAAGAAGGGGATTAGATGATCATTCTAAGTAAGTCTCGAGACGTAGTAAAACAGATTTGAAATAGATCAGATGGATCATTGTAAAGTAGTCTCCTGACGTAGTGAAACAGACTATTAATTACAGCGAGTAAAGACCTGGTTTGATCACTTGAAATTTTTACTTTTTGGCCCATTTATCTTCTTTATCCTCAGAATTTTGAAAATATGAGATGATTTTGATTACCTCCCTAGGCAATTATACTGATGAAAATTGTTAACTTGTTCTGAACAACTGGAATCGGGAAAACTGGCATCTCTGAGTGACATTTTCAGTGCTACCTGTGATATTTAACGGTCTACTTTATGGAAAGGGTAATCTTATCTTATTGATAGTCATTGTATCTTAATGTGTAATTTTTATCTGAAGATATTGAATTAATGGATACTTTGCTTAAAAATTCCCTAATTATTCTTAAGGCTATAATTTAAAAACAAAATTTAATGAGAAGAAACTAAATTAAAAGTCTGGACAAAATGTTAACAGATATGATGATGATGGAGAACATTATTGCCATTTGCTATTGTCTTCATTTTCAAAGCACTTACCTGAATTATAAAGTAAAATTTGAATCTGAATGACAATAGTGCGTGTGGATATTTCTCCCATAAGTGCGATAGATTTTCTGAGTACCCTTCCTGCAATTAAACAAAAAATACATTTACATTTAAATCATTTATATTTGTTATATGAACAATTAAATGGTTGTTTTGATCAAGAGCAACAGACTAGACTCTTGAAATAAATCAAATAGATGCATAGAAAGATGTCTATAAATACATTTGTGTACAGAAACAGCGAAAGGGTGCAGTTGTCGGTAAGTTCAATTTTCTGCTAGCAGCCAGGATTAAGATGGCATTAAAAAATGATTAAAATATCAATTTGAACTAATTCTAGAAATTATATCAATAATATATTGTGAAAAGTCATGTTTTTTGTTTTATGTTTTTATGTCATGCCTAGCATTCAGGTATAATCCTGATATTTTGGGGCACAATCACATGATTTGCCACATCTGGTCAATGGAAGTTCACACAAATTTGATACAATTGTAAAGAAAAGCTTTGATAAAAAAAATTTAAAAATAAGACTGGTTTTGTTCCCTGACAACATTTCGGGCCCTTTTGATGCAACTGCACATACATGTTTACTTTTTATTCCATATAAACTTCATGATACCATATTCCTTACATGATTTCTGTAGTTTAATCACACACAAAAAGTACACAATCTTTATTTGGCAGAGGTTTGGAATAATACTTAATAATGCTCTCTGCTCAGCTTTTGAAGTCATGGAAATGTATTGAAAAGAGTGAAGGAAGATAAGTCTGATGCTCATACACAATTATATGCGAGAGGCTAGAGCGAACATGTACTTTTTACACGGCCAAAAATACATTTCAAACTGATTGAGAATTTAAATTTTTCACCACACAAATAAATGCAATGTATGGGGATGATATATTGTATACATTCTATTTTATTTTCCATGTTCACCAATCACCATGATGGGCTAAGGTACAAATGTATGTATTCAGGAGGATCTCACAGCAACCTTGTTGCATTTATCATCTCTGAATTCAGAAAAGAACTTGTTATTACAAGTTGTATTGTGTGACTTGATCAAGCAATGCTGCTCGTCACATAGCCTGTTATAACTTTCAATCTGCTTTTATCGCCGATCAACATATATTCAATATCAATATCATTTTGACATTTTAAAGCCCAAGGTTATAGATCTAAATGCCTAGTATATCTAACTAGCAGTGACATGTAACACCTTTTTCTTGATTGCATCACACATAACTTTCATAACATTTATATCTCAACAAAATGATTACTGTCATTCAACATCAAACAAGTCAGAAAAATGAGAAAATTGTGAGTATCTTTTGGGCTCTGTACAGCTGTCTGTAACGTTTCCTCAATTGTCTTGCTTTGCTTGATAACATCACACTTTATCTTCCATGACACCATCTCAACAAAATTATAACTGTCATTCAACAACAAATAGTTTAAAAAATATGCGAAAATCTTGTGTGACGTTGCTTGTTTCGTTTCATTTTGCTTGATTGCACAACACATATCTTCTGACATCATCTTCTCAAGTTTTGACACAATGATTACCATCATCCAATAACAAATAAATCAAAGAGCCATCATCCCTCGCAAGGTGTGACATCATCAACTTGAAGGCCAAGTGTAGGTTGGGACACTACTTACACAAAGACATAAAGTGCAAAATACTTTTGGGAGTATATTAAACATTTCTCCTGAGACAAGATGAGTTTAGACTTCAATTCGCTGCCCCCACATCCACTTTACATCATTAAATGAACTAAGAACTTGCAACTATTTCTTATTGTTTGGCGAGTCTAGCAGTCTATAATTTACCATATTAAACAAATTTGACTTTTTAAGTACCAATTAAATTGCCAACAATTGTTATTTGAGATTGTTGGTTTTCTTGTGAAATATAAAAGAATGAGCTACATGTTTAATGTTCCATTTAAAGATTGAGTGTCAAATAAGTGGGAGCAAAGTTACCTCAAAGCAAATGCCAAATCTACCTCATAATAGCATATAAATTGCGTCACCACTGATAAAAACCTCCTTGCCATATTTGATATTGTACTTTCAGTGTCATTTATTTTATCCCATATTTTTAAACACAGGAATTAAAAACACTGTCCAAAAAAGGCAAAAGTCCTTATCGTTAATAAGTCTCCAGTTAAACAAGAGTTATTTGGTTGTCGAATTACCCACAAATAATGAATTGCTCGAAGTCATCAGTCCTGACTACAATTTCAAACCACACCTACAATCCACCTGCAGCAAGGTCATAATATATGGCAACAACCTGTTTTATTACTATTGAGAGGACCAATTAACACTACTAAGATCAAATTTAAGACGTAAATCTGGTATCTTATCAACCTACCCTCATCATGACGTCGATCCCCCAGGCCACTGAAAACAGGTAGAATGCAATGAGTTGTCCCGACTCGTTGAATTTAGAGTGCTTCATTTTGGACAGATGGAGTTTACGGTTCAATTTCTGTTGAAAAAGAGATACAATTTACATGAATTTACAAATAACATTGATGAAATAGAAATGTCTTACTTATTTTAGCTACATTTATCTCGATACCTAATACAGCAAACTATAACATCTTATTATGCACCATATATTATCTATTTTATTGGTTAATTTAAAAGACATTTTTGAGATAAAACCTCAGTGTAGAGGTTAATAAATTGATAGATGCTAAAGTTGACTGATTTCATCTACCAGCAACTTGACCACTTGTTACAGTGTCTTGATATCAAGTGATCAGCGACATTTATTTCTAAAGTACATGTAGCATGCAAAATGTGAACCATTCTGACATTGTCAACATGTATAGGTCTACATTTGGGTTTTTTGGGGGTATACATTGGAAGCTTACAAAATTTTCTTTGCAATGCAGTTAGTTTGTCCCAGTTAAATTGGACTCTCTGTTATCAAGATATTGCTGTTTGTACTTTGCATGTATGCAGATTGTAAAAAAAACACTCATTGAGATCAAATGATTTTGTTATTTTCACTGCAGTCCCAATAGCACGTTTTACATATATCAAAGATAATAAATAATATTTTATTTCACTATGGGCGGCGCTGTACCCAGTTTCGCCTTAAAATGCCAGCACGACTCCAAAATAAGAACCAAGATTAAGGAATTTGGCAATCTTACATCAAGGACGTATTCCTGCACCACAGCATGTACAACAATGCAGATGAGTAAATAGAAGAATACACCGCACATGTCCAGGGGGCCGTTGTAGTAGTTGATCTCCAGGTCCACCCCTTCTTCTGTTTTCTCCTCTTTAACTGGTTCTGAGTCTTCAACTGAAATAAAACGAAACACATCAAATAAATTTATCCAAAATTTGACAAAAATATCAACATTTAAAATTCTTAATTAACTCCCAGTGGACTGATCTCAATTCTCAATGGGACTCAAGTAAGATTCAGCACGGAAATAAAATTAGCATAATTTGTCATAAATAGAGGGGGGAGTCCCCCTGATTATTTACCTACCATACTTGCCCTGTGGTAATATTCTATTACAATCTAAGTGTGGAGAAATAATTGGATGTATTTTTCAATTTTTCTTGAATTTTATATTTAGTCCAACAGACCTGAAAAAGCTGCATAAAGACTTAATATTATGCATATGATTAATTATGATGCCACTTTAATTCAAGACAGACAATTATTATAATATACTTGTCTTAGTCTTAAAACCAAGCTTGACATTTTAAAGACCTTGTAATGTGTGACAAGTGCTGGCTGGCAAGTTGTAACTTATGGCAAAGAAACCTTCCAAGTAATTTGACATTATTTAACTTGAAAACTGGTCTGTACATGCTTGCTTTATTTTCTGCCGAAGTCGCAAACGCACATTTGATGTTTGTTTTTTGTCTGGTTTCTGAATACAAATGTAGTGAAAATACTGTCTACAAGTTCAGACTTATGGAGCATGTTCACATGTCTGTGCTTAGATTAATGGTTGATAATCTCTACAATGGTGTGTGACATGGAAGAGAGTGTTCAAGAGACAATATTTTGGGACATTTTATGATTCCTGTTAAGAGTCAGATTGAGCAAATAATGGACTTAAGTTCTTTGACTGATGTAATGGTGTGAACATGTAATGCCTAAATGAATCCAAAAATGTTGACATAACCTTTAGTTGCATGAGCAAGACAGTTCAGGTATTTATCATCATAAGAATCTAAGAAGTTTTGTAAATATATGACTTGAAATTTAAGTTCTCAACATTAAATACAAAGTCTCTGTATATTAAAAATCAAAGAAAGCAGCTTCAACTCTATTGGGTAGATCATATATCATGCTATCACATAAAACTTGATCACAAAAAAGACAACACATCACAGACAACAAGTCAGTGGTGATGAGATTTGTCCCAATTTTGTCTCACAAAATAACTGATATTCACTTTTCAGGAAAACTTCAAATGATGATGATAATTGGTCAAAAATATAGCATACATGTATGTATTTTGACAGAAGCACACAAATTGAATTTCTTCTTAAACTCACATCATCATCACATGCAGGAGCAGGTCTACAAATATTGAGCTTTAAATGACTTGAATGTCCAAATAAAATGATCTCAAAGACTCCCACTATATGTCAACAAGGCAACACATAATTTGTTCCCAACCTAGAAATACACTGCTATTTAATCAAATTTGGAGCGTGTTTTTTACGGACACTATCCAATTTAAAGCACATTAACAGCACTATCTATTTATCTGTGACATTTATCATTCTTTCAACAGATCAATGTTTTTCCTTCTCTAGCTGAGGGGTAAACAAAATATGAGCCAGTTTCCACATTGATTTTGTGAAATGTTAACTATTTCTAGATTTACTCCTTTATGCCTGCATGCATGTCTCAGGGGCAAAACAAGGCCAAATGGAAAGAGTACCGGTACTTGGCCCTATTTTGTGCTTGTCAAAGAAAATAATATGATCAATTTGATTCGCCCCCTCAAATTGAATGGGCTCTGTATATGCAATATAAAATAGAACTTGCACTGTGAAATCATACTGAAATGCTAATGACACGCCACAATTTCACGAGACTCAATTTTAAGTAACACACCATGCTCAACCAAAAAAGACCCAACTATATTTCCCCCGCAGTCACTGAAAGACCCATATTTACAGTTCTTTACCCAATTACCCCTATTTATTACCTCTATTTTCCCATATATTTCTGTCACTGGGAGACCCTGACCCACCTTTGTCACCCAACAACCCAAGTAAATTTCTATTATTTTGCTTAAACACATTCATTTGTAAAGACCCCCTCACCCCTTTTCGGTGCAATTTCACCTAAAGCCCACCACGGAAGTGGCCGATGTACAGTACTTTCATTATAAGAATACCCTGAGACTACAGATTGATTTACTTTTCCTGATTAATTGATTTACCTTGATCTGGCGCCGACTTGTTGTTGGTGACATTATATTGCATAGCGACAAAGACGGACGCAAGAGGACTGCTGACCTGTAAAGTGAGCAAAGAAACAAACAAATAGATCTTAGGAACATAACAAAGATTATCAAGTTTCCAGATGAAGCACCAAGGTCTGGCATTGTTGAATGACAGAGAAATAACAATGATCCCTTCTGCAATCATATCATTTCTTATCCACAACCTGCCATTTTTTCAGACATCTACAAAATACACTGATAGCGGGATATATTTTGCCAAGGTTGATTTTTCGAGGTATGCCAGTTTCCAGACGGTTTAGAAAGTTTATTTTTCGCATTTTAGAACATCTCTACATTAATTTCAATGGACACAAATTATTGTTTGCATTTTAATTTTGCGGTCTAGTGGTTAATCGTGAAAAGCGTGAAAATTAAACCCCCGAAAATATTTCCCTCTATACAGTAAATAGGATTGGATGCCTCTTCTGTAATACATCTTTTCAATCTTTTGTTTCTTTAATTAATCTTTTGTTTCCTAGAAACTCAAGGCCATTAAGAAATTGGCAATCACTCACAGGATCATCCTCTTTATTTTGTCCATCTGATATTCACAATCATAACATATATTACATTATTTTGACTTCATCTGTCTTTCTTTTGACTTTATCTGTCTTTCAACTTGCTTGAAGTACATTAATCAATTCAAGATTATTTCAACACTTTTTATCACATGAGACAATACTGAAAAGCTTGAATGAGCTCATGTCAATGACAATATATTGAACAATTAAGGAAAGTAAATTTGGTGTTGCTTCACTGAACATTCACAAGATTTTTTTAGCCACTTGTTACAAAATATTCTGAAGATATAGCGAGTCTCAGCCCAAAATTAACAGGCCATTGATATTTGGAGGTTAAAGATATCATGATCACTGCATCACTGCTAAAATATGATCAGTAAAACATAGAAGGGAACAAAGGCTTTTGACATCCCCTCATGGAAAAATGATGCTTGCATCAAGTGGACGTACAGAGTCACATGTTCAGTCGAAGACATGTACTTCACTAATTTAATGCTCTTTTCTTGATCTAAAAAATTGCTTTCAGAATTTCAAACATATATAGATGTACATGTAGTTGTACAAGGGCCTGCTTATTTGGAATTGGTCAAAATAAAGCAACGACTTCCAGGGATCGCCCTTATCAAAGTGGCACTTAGTTCGATCCCTGGAAGTCAATAGTAGCATTTTGGCGCCCAAAGTGCCCTTTTCTCCAAGTGCAGGGCACACCAGAAATTTGGCCCTTCTGTCGGGCCATAACTATGACTTATTATGTTACATAATAAAGGGACATTCTGGTTTTCATTCATAAATCAGCATGTGTCTCATTAAATATTTGTAAAAGGTCATCACTGAATAGGTCACTAGCGAGCCAATAGAAAGCCTTTGCTGCCTCAATCATTCATGAGCCGTGATTGGTCAGACATGCCCACCTGGACATAATGTGATCATGACAACATCATCCATGGAAATATATGGCGATTTATATGTGGCGCAGAAGATATAAAATAGTTTACTTTTACAATAAATTTTAACCCTCAAAAACTATAGATTTTTTAAAAATACTGCTAAAATCATAGAATGTATTTATTGATTTACTCTATTCTGAAATTTAAACCAAATCAGTGTTTTAAAAAATTGACCGCGAGTGTTGGAACGCTTGAACGAGGGGTCTGGACAATGTTGTAATAATAATAATAATAATAATAATAATATTAATACAACCACTCTTGTAAAGCGCTTCACACAAAACAAGAGAAATATACATTTACAGTAAACATAAAACATGATACATGTTTTTGTACATGTAAGTCAATAATACAATCAATTGTTACAAAATGCTAATTCGAACAAATGTGTTTCAATGAAGAATCTGAATTGACCAAGAGTCTTTTATACAAATTGTATCATTCAGCAGTTCTAAGCGTGACAAAACTATCTGTCCGTATGAAGTGGTCTAAACTGATGGAGAAACAAGATTGAGTTTAGATGATAAGCGACGATTACAAGAAGGTTTAAATTAAGACCACAAGGTAACTCGGTGCGCACCAAGTTCATGAAGACATTTATAAAGACAATAGTAGAATTTCATACAGTATTCAATATTTAGGTAGCCAGTGAAGATCACGAAGCACAGGAGTAATGTGGTCTCTAGTACGAGTTCGAGTAACAAGTATAGCAACAGAGTTTTGGATTCGCTGAAGCTTTAAAATCTAGGAGTCTGGAACAGTGGAAGACCAAATAATTAAAAGGCTAAATTAATTGCACTGATCAACATAACAAGTAATGAAGGGAGAAACTAAAGTTTCTGTTCTTTTTCTATCCAGAAGATTTCTGATGTAAAGTGCCGATGATACGAT
Organism: Ophiopholis aculeata; assembly: GCA_032273385.1. NCBI lineage: Eukaryota > Metazoa > Echinodermata > Ophiuroidea > Amphilepidida > Ophiactidae > Ophiopholis > Ophiopholis aculeata. Next base: position 1,166 of record JAUMTS010008136.1, on the reverse strand, counting down.
ACCTCTTAAATGATCGTGCATAAACTGTTCTTTACGACTAGAATTGGATAGAATTGTCAAGATTTTCTGGTTTTTGGATTGAAATTCAGGGGAGGTTCAGCAGCTTTAATTTTGAGAACCCCTCCTCTAACTATGCTGACTCCTTTGTCATGATCAAGAGCAGCCTCGTCACATCATTACTGACCATTAAAATTTAAGAAAAGTTTTCACAATTAGTCAAATATGAAAAAGTGATCTGAATAATATTTTCATGACAACCGTTCTAGTCCTGTAAAGCTGAAATGGCATAACTACCAAACTGTAACGAGGTATTTCAACAGGTTTGCAGTTACGAGTTCTCAGTAATTGAAAGTTCTGAACATTATGTAGTTAAAAGTCTATATAATATTTTATGTATTCAAGAAAAATTTGTGCCTGTAGATATTTTTTTCCTTTTACCTTGTCCTAAAATAGCCCAGGTAATCATACACAAAAATATTGGATTTAATATTTGTACAACTTTGCAGTCTGTGTGGGTGTTATTCACTACTTGTTCAAAAACAAGTCATTTTATTTGATTTATTTTGAGCAGATCTGCTTTATCTGGCAGTGTTTCAAATAAGCAAAAATGTCTAAGGGCCATTTGGGCCCTGGACCTAGCTAGTAGCAATATTTTCAATTTAGTTAACTGTCATGACGAAATGAATATTAGTATAGTCTTACATCTTTAAGGGCAATAGAAACTGGCAGGCAAAAATAAATCAACCTAAATGTTCATTAAAGGTGTGTAAACATTCAAGCTTTTATTTTCTTGGATATATTGAACATTATACTTTATAGCAACAATTTGAGTCTGG
>JAUMTS010008025.1:0-11643 GCA_032273385.1 Ophiopholis aculeata | reverse complement strand
TAGTGCTTCAGCAGCTTCTCGTATTCTTTCTGCCTTTTCCTATAAAAGAAACAAAGAATGCGCTTACCAAGTTGTTATCATAAAGTTCCATAAAAATCACAAATGAATAGGAAATAGTTACTGGCCATATATGAAAGTTGACCTGATATTCTCACAATACCATACCACAATGTTTGTAATTGAACTTTTTTTCCATACTAAAAACTAAGGGCTCAAGATGGAGCCCGGTGGGATACCAGCACCGACCCCGGAACTGACACAGTAAATTTGAGGGCCCAAGATGAATTCCTGAGGGACACCAATACTGGCACACTGTAACTGAGGCCCAGATGTAGTACTGAGGGACACCAGCACTGAAACACCAAAACTGGTCTAGATGAGTTCCAAGAGTCACCAGCCCTGACACAATCAATGCGTGATTAAGATGAAGTACTAATTTATATCAAATTGGACCCTTTTTCAAAAGATCAATTGGAATGCCACAATAAAGCATTGATCTAGCACATACTCTTCAGCACTTAATCATTGCTAAAATCTAAAATGTTCACAAATCTATTACATTTCTTTAAAAAGTTTTATTCTTACCTCTGTTTCTGGCTCTTCTTCTTCATCCTGTTGGCATGGAAACAAGATCAGAAATGGGTATATATATTTCTTGACAAATGCTCTTCGTTTTTAAAATAATGTGATTTAACCACACAAAACTATCACATAATCCACCGGGTGAACATATTAAAAAATCTGCTGCACATTTGGTCTTTTGAATTTATTTAACACAAAAAAGAGGTATAAATCAAATTTGGTCATATATGTTTCTAGAGTCAATTCCTAACATATTGATGAAATCACTTATATTATACAAGAATTGTATGCAAAAAATGTATATAAACCTTTTAAATATAATTCAACTTACTTTGGAAATTCATTTGCAAATAAACTAGAATTTACTACTATACTAGACTAACTAATTTGAAAGCTGGCGTTTATGCTGGCGCTATAACTAAAAAGCATTCGGGCTCTAAATGTCTTTTTTTAAATAAATATTTGACTTCTATTTCTGACGCAATATTTGCAGCATATGTATTATGTCGTTTACTTTACTACCTTTGCTATAAATCACAATTGTTTCTACCATTATTGGAATGAATTAGCCATTTAGTGAAATTGTTATTAAGTCTACAGATTTACAGCATCTTAAACAGACGTTTTACACAGCAAAATGATGCCAAATTCGCATTAACTTAAACTCACTTCTCAGATGAGTCTTTGAGACTTCAGGTTTGTTTCAATCACATGCAAAAAGTAAGCTTGATTATAATGAACACTTCAAAATAGTGATCAACTCCCTTTTAAGCACACAAAAGTTATGAAAAACTTTTATAGATGCACTAGATTTGTTCCTAATTATCATAAAACGAACATTATACTACTGTGATAAAATATTTTGCTACAAAGTATGACATTAAAAAGGATTTACAGCATACTCACCATGCAGGAAGACAGTTGAAAATCTCATGCACACATTTGAAGATACTATGTTACAAACATCACAGCACTGTTACAGCACAGGTGTAAGATTATCAAAATGGCTGCCAGATAATTTCAGCAAAGATATACGATTATAAATATGACCATTGCCAGACAATTGTAATGCTTGTCACAATGGTCATGGTGAGCGCGTGCATTTTATAAATACAACAGCATATGAGCTACAATAAAGAAAACAACTATTAATATGAGTGATCATTGTTCAAAATTTGGCTTTCAGATGGAGCAAAAATGTGATATCAATCACGCTATGATACAAAATTATACCTTCTGAATTTCCATAGCATTGATAATGTCTATTACATCTTGTAGGTCTGTGGCACTTTTGGAGTCCTTTATATAGGGGAGAAAACAAACACAACACACAAATACATCAAACATAGGGCTCACATTACTGACTATATTAAGGTAGCATATTCAAAGCTAGTGCATTACTATATTATAAGGAAAGATTTGGTTTATTATAATAATGACAGCTATTGAGGAGGTAGATAGGTAACAAGATATTGTTGAAGTAGCTCAGCCTTGTGAATCAATAACTGATTTTCAGGAAGATATAAGAAATGTCTAAAATCGGATTGTTAAATCATAAATTGTAGGTTAGAATTTTAGATAACTTGTAGAGCATGCTACCTGAGACAAAGAAGAGGAATGGCAGATCAAAATTAAAAAAATAAAATACACAGTGAAAGAAACAGCTGATCTGGGTGTTGAATTTGAGGCGTTACTGTTTTCTGATCGAAGGCTATAAAATTCAACTGATTGAGCACTGGACTAAACACAGCTGGCGTGAATTGCATCGGACTAAAGACAGCTGGTGTAATAACACAAATAGAAATTATACTGGCTACGATAAAATATGCAGTGAATAAATTCTTTCACTGTGTATGCTTCAACAAATTTGTAAAAGAGGAAAGAAAATGGGAAATGCAGCAACTGAAAACAAATACAAAACGAAACGGTTGAAAACAAATATTACCTGCAAATAATATAGGAATTATTACATGAGGGGAAAGAAACAAATGATAAACAACAAACAATCTTAGTGTTTTTATATTATGGTATTTCTAGAAAAGATACAGGAGTTTCTAGATTCTGTGTACAAATATTGAGCTACACAAGCACTGGGTTGTGAGCTGTGTGTGCAATAGGACAAAGCCGTTACCTACATGCGAAAACTTTAAAATATTAAAAGCTCCAGAAAAGGGACATGTACAATACTTGAAGCAACCGTGATAGGTGACACTGTGGTAATTTGCGTTAGTCTGAATACATCATATGTTTGTTTGATCCAAATCAAGCCATCTTAAACATGGCACTTATGAAACACGTTTAAATAGTATCTCTATTTTCAGTTAATTTTTTCCCAATCTTTATATCATATCATATTCTTCTCCAAATTATCAAAATAAATTATTTGTCCTACAAACCATCTGTAAAATTGTAACAGCTAATTAATATGGTTTGTAACATTTTCAGCCTTTTCTTAACAGTCAAGTACTAATAAAATTTAAAAGCGAAAATGTCAACAACAAAAACTTGACATCAGCAATGTCATAATATCCAAATTCCTGCTAATTAAATGAATGTCTCATTGAGCAGCAAATAAACACACAACATATAACCATAACTGGTTTTTGGTACCCATGGTTTTAGGGTTAGTTTATGGGAAAAAAGCACGACTCCTACTAGTCTATTAAAACCAGCAAGATTACTGACACGCTGCCTTTAGATTCAAATTAAGCGCCTTATTCTCTGAACTAGTCTCTCACACAGTCTCCATCATGGCTACCCCATAGCATACATGTGCCCTACACAGATAGATGCAAATAAAGTACCTGGGGTTGGGCAGCTTCTACTGCTTCTTCTTTCAGCTCCTGTGGAAGCGGATATAGGGGACAGACGTGGCACATATCAGCCATTTTGTTTTCACTAAAATGTTATTATTTACTTCTAGAATGACTTCTATAGACTGGTATTCTTGAAGTTCTAGTACTTTGAAACATACATCTATCACCTCTCAACCATTATTTTCAAGTGAACAACACTCTTTCTTTCTTGTTTAGATGATATTTGAATCATTTCCTCTTCATTCACTAACAACAAAGGGCTGACATTGTTCCTGATATCAGGTATGAAAGTGAGACAAGAACAACAAGTCTGGCCAAACAGTTTCAGCCTATAGAAGTCTTTCAACAGTTCAACTTCCATTTTAAAACAAAGCAACAAAAACATCACTGTCATTAAGTTGATTACCAGATCAGCTTCCTTAATACTCCATCTTTTAACCGAAGTACCTACTTACAGCATAAACTGTTTAAATTGCAATGTTTGGCACCAACGTGCGGCTATTACTTATCTAGTATTATCTTCATGCACAACTATTTACATAAATATTTCATGTTTACATCAACATGAATTGGCACACAAGTTCAGTTTATATCTGGTACTATACAGGGCATGCAATCATGCAATTATAAAATGTTGACTTTGTCCGATACAGTTGTAAGTTATTTTTATGAAGGTCCTAGATGGAAGCGTTTATAATAGGACTGAGTGGAATTGTGCACTTTCAGAAACAGGGATTTACTCAAATTGTTCAGGCTTCACCTACCTGGTTTAAGAATAAGATGGACAGTACAGAATAAATTATGTTATATATGACAGCTATTTTCTTATTTATCTTTAGGGAAAGCTCAATTGTTTGGGAAAGGTATTAAGAAAAGCATTGAGAGTGGCTGCCCAATTTGACTTCAAAGTAAATACAGTAAAAGCATGAGTAGAAAAAACAGTGTTTTGGTCATTTTCTTGTTTTATCAATGTTTAAAATCTGGATTTTATATCAAAGATGACAAGGAAACCAAAATTAACATTATACAAAATGTACTTTTGACACTGCCACTTCATGGGTCACAACAAACACAATGGGAACTGTACTGAGGACCACCACAACCAGAGACACAGGGTGTGACAGATGGGCACAGGTCATGATGAGATTGAGGTATGATTGGATCATAGATGGATGGGAATTCATGGCCTATATCTATGTACCTTTATGACTTCCTTTGTTACTTCTTCCTTAGCTTGCTCCTTGTAAATATGAGACAAACACAAACAAGAAATGTAAGCTACAACTACAATGGAAGAGGAGGTAGAACGGTTCAAATTGATATGGATAACTCAATGGGCCTAAATCGTAGGCCTGGTCTGCTACAGACAAACATGCTATTTTTAAGGGTAAGTAAGCATATAAATTACTTTATCGTAATGTTTCGTCTTATTCTTTGTTCTTTGAAAAAGAATTCTTACAATCTATACATCACTGATTACACAAAGTGTTGAAAAATGAGCAAGGCGCTTATATGCAAAGGTTGCAAAATTTGAAACTGTGGAGGCAGTCATTAAGGTAATCGATTTAAGATAAATGTGATTTCATATAGGTATTAAATACTTGTCTGACAATTTAATATATATGTTTTTGTTGTTTTCATCTTCAACAGTCACGATTAAATAGGAGCTGGAAATAAATACCTCTAAAGCACTCTCTATAAGGTCAGGTGTAACTCCCCTCTGCAAAACAATGGAATAATCCACATCATTTATAGCATAACATTTTGACAGAGGATAGGAGAAAATATGGGTGGATTGTTTTCATGTAGCACACAGATCTGAAGCACAGCCAACTGCAACATATCTCAGGCTCAAATACAATATTGCATATAGACAAAATTATTATCAACAATTTACCGACCAACAAACACATTTTTGCATACAGCATAATCGAGGAAAAGTAATTTTTATGGTGAGATAGGCTTAGGCAAAATGGGAATGAATATTATTAGGTTCCGTTGGAAATAATAATAAGTCTGAACACATAAAGCAGAAACTTGAGCTTGAAATAAAACTGTTTGGCAAATAATGTTGAATAATCAGGGCAAAAATATGTTGATTTTAGCAAACAAATTGGCAAATAATTCTGTAAATAGATTTGATTATACTAAGCAATTGATCAGAGCAGGTAAAATTCAATGAAATATATTTAGAGAATGAAATAAGGACTGCCAGTAAAATGCATACTTCTAATTAAGAACTGTAATACTTCATTTAATGAAATGATAAACAGTCAACACCGATAAATGGATTGCAGCATAATTTTAAGAGAAATAATGACCATTTTTATTAAGTAAGCAAGCCATAAATTAAATTATGCCAGCCAGTGCAGTAAAATATCACTTCACAAATCAAGCTTTAAAGCATACAAAGACAATCACTGGCAATGTTTGTCACTGGAACAAAGGGTACCTCAACAACTTCCACATGTGTTGTTTGGACGGTTTCCTCAAATGTGCGTGTTTCCTCATGGTTAACAACATGGGTTTCTTCTTTGTGAACAACATGGGTTTCTTTTCTGTCAAACTCCTAATGTGTGCCAAAAATGGAGGAATCAAGAGGTCAAAAGTTCAGACAATTGTGACATTGAACTTTGATTAACCCTATCAAATGCTTTATACCAAGCAAGGAGTTATGGGTCGATGAGGACTTATCAATCAATTGGAGCTTGGAGGGTCAGGCATTAAGGACATTAGCAATGGGTTTGAAGATTTCCCAGAAAACTTAAGTATTCCTTTGTCATTGCAGAGACAATAACTGGGTGGCAAGAGATTGTGTTAAACTAGGTTGCTATAAGGATCTGGGAAATTCTATTCTAAATCCTAAAGCAAGCAAGATACAAGTTTTCAGCAATATATATTGGGACAAATCTATTGGTTGAGCAAAACTTGTATAGATGGTTTCTTATATGATTTAACTACTAGTAGTGAATAGTACAAGTACTATTATAGGTGCTTTTATGAGTGGTAATTCCGGAGCCATATCATGTTTATTTAGTATTAGTTCATGCATACGATTCTGTCAACAATTAGTTGTGTGTTTATGGTTGCATATATGAATTTATTCAACACAAAAATACAAATGGTATTAGTAGCTGGTGGTACGAAGTGTGAATGGAAGGTCAAAGGTCATTTATCATACCTTGTCCAAAAGATCGTCTTCTGACGGAGCTGATTTGTCCTCCTTTTGAGTGTTTTCAGGTTTATGAATTTTGAATGAAAGTGAAAAAGATGAGGGATGAAGAATGGAGAGAGTGAAAGAACGAGAAGAGAAAAACGGGAGGAAGGACAGAAAGGATGGACTAAGTTAAGGAATAAATTATGTGTGGCCAAATGTTTCTTGCCAATTCTATAATTATCTTTTTTCTTCTGGATTAAACTGTTATTAATGACACTCTATAAACTTCTTATATTCAAATGTATGAAGCTTGTCATTTCAATTCTCTTAACTCTTTGAGAAGTTGTTCTGGATTAAATAATTCTTAATGACAGAATGACAGCACATCTATTTAAAGTTGTCAAAGTTGAATACCTAATATCTAATATATGTTCCTTTTTCAATTATTATATTAATATGATCTTAGTTGCAGTTTTTTAATAATTAAAATGATCATGTTGACTGCTTTACAAGTTCTTGGTTTCAAAAAATATAACTGAGCATATCTTTTATGTATTTGAATTACATATATTTATACTCTTATTGCATTTTAAAACAGACTAAAAGCAATAAAGCAAGTAGTGCACATCTATTTAAAGTTGTCAAAGTTGAATACCTAATTTGTCAAGCTTAAATAGAAGATCAAATATCCATTTTAACAACTACTGCTTTTACATATGTTTTTAAGTCTTAAAATGTGTTAGTAAAATGAGTTAGTCACAATAAACATTCATTTATGCAAACAGTGACTCAGTTTAGAATCAGCATAACTTTTAATCACTAGCTTTCACTGGCTCAATTAATGAGTTAATTTGAACGGTAATTATTATTTGGTAGCAGACGATGGTAATAATTATTTGGCAGCAAACGACTCCATGAGGAGTTGACAATTCAAGACAAACCACATTCTACATGGTCATTAGGCGGGAAAAGTCTCTATGTATTTTTGGCCCCTGCACATGTATTAAATACAAACTCCTGTTGAAAATAAAGGACTTTTTGATTTACACATGTTCAAGGGCCAAAACACATAGCAGGTTTTTCCCACCTAACGATGACATGGTCTTATAACAAATTTATCTGGCACGGAAAAGGCCAAGATACGTACACTAGCATGTCAAGGCAACATATCTAGAACAATCTCATGCCTGCATTTGATGGAGGCAACATATCTAGAATAGTCTCATGCCTGTATTTGGTGGAGGCAACATATCTAGAATAGTCTCATGCCTGCATTTAGGGGCCAAGTGTTTTAATACAGCTCAAGAAATACACTTATTTGATACAGAACTAAACTAAAAATAGACATGGTCAATATGAAGATGGACATTTTTCTTTAAATGATTAAATATGCAACAAGATTTTGAGACAAGGAGGTAAGACATTTAAATTTATTTCTAACACAAAATAGGAAAAAGGATATTTAAATTAAAATTTCAAACATAATGGCATAAAGATTGATTAAAAATAAACAATCTGTGTGACTGAACCTGAAAAAAGACATCGAGCAAGGCTATTATGAATATCATGCGAAGCGGATATCATTTGCATACTTTACCTTTGAACTTTGACCTGTAACACCAACTTCTACTGGCTGGAACTAACTTATTTCAATGAATCGATTGTAACTTATAATAATTAGAAATTAAATTAAAAACTTTAAAAACAAATAAAATGAGCTGCAAACTACATCTGCAAAAGAAATGATCATGTCAAGTAACCAGAAATCAAAATCAAAACAAATATCAAATTAAGTGCATAAATAAATGAACAAATTAAAAGAAATAATATAAAATCGCATCCCTAAGGTACCAGATTTCTTGGACGACCTTCAAAGTTGGCATTTTGTCATAAAAAGGTCACTAAATATAATGGACTAATTTTGCTTGATAGTCTAATGGAAAGAAGTTTTGTTGAATAAATGTCAAGAAGCTTGATATAGATGAGAGATAAGAGAAGTAAGACAGATAAGAAGAAAAAGATCAAGAGCTCGCTCGCACGCTCACACAATAACTCTTTTTCTCATGTACAAATTTCAATTTTACACACTACCAACACTCTCTTTCACAATACTAACAGTGACGCTCCACTTGTCCCTCAACATCTAGCTTCTCCACACATGAGTCACTACACTACATACTACTTTTGATATAGTCACATGCAATACATCTCATATGACCTAAACATATGTAACACATTCTTACTAAATGTTTGAGACAAATGAAGCAGCATTACGCTTGATACAACATTTTCACACATCACAAAACACAAACAACTGCCACAAATTTTCTTGATACACTAATTTTTTGACAAACACACAGAGCTGCATTATTTGAGCTGTGTATGCAAATTTATGCAAATTACCCCTGTCATGTCTTCCGTGACGTCGTCTTTCTCTTCATCTGGTGACAGCTTATCCAGCTCCTGCTTGAACTGAGCATATTCTGTAAACAATACAAGATCAATTTATGATTACAATTACAACATATATGATATTAGATCTCAATTGCTCAATATTACAGCTACACTTTTCTACAGCTTTCTTTTTTGTATATAATTATGGTCCAGGAATTTTTTTTCCATCTTTTGCCACTAATTTGAGCAATATGCACAGCCCATCTTCAGTTCTTGTTCTTAATTTGTTCAATGACATCCTGAACTTTAGTTTGTTCCTTGATCCATTTTTACAAGTTTTTCTGGCAGTTTTTGTCAAAGATTGTGAGCTTGAGCCAATGGTGAAATATTGTGCAAAGATAGTGGGGTCTTGCACCAATTTCAGAAGTTTTTGCCAAAAATTGGCTAAATGAACAAGAAGCACCTTTTTTTCTTAAATTTCCAAAAGTCTGTTGAGCCAATGTTGCACCCTGTTGAGCCAATTCCCCAACATAGGGCCTTAGAGAGAACATTGCCCAAGTGTGCTAAGTAAAAATCTTGTGAATGTCTCAGTCTTACCTTGCTTGTCTAACTTGCCACCAAAGAAGGCTTCAGCTTCACCCTCCTCTACATGTGGTAATTCTTGTGTCTCATCTCCCTGCTCTCTCGTCACATCCAGATTGATGTAAGGGCCGAGGCAATTGTCAGCAACGTCATTGCGTCCTATCCTATTTAGTGCTTCTGACAGTTTTTCACCTATTTAGGGAAATAATGGGGGAGAAACAGACATGACGTTTAGACTTTATATACGTTCCTTTCAATGCCTTTCTGCCTCCTTGAATTCTTTCTCCAAGCTGTTCTATCTTGCTAGAAATTAAAACAAATATACCCATATGTTTACTATGAGATTGCAAGGCAGTAGAAGTGTGCCAGTTAATAGTTGCGTCATCCTGTGAGAATGACCAAAAGAATCTGAGGAAATTTATGAGTATCAACACAGCTATCAGCGCAGAGTATATAAACTTTACAAATGTAAATGGTCGTACAAAATCAATATGTGACTATTTGACATTACATCCCGCATGTTTTTTCCACAGGGAGGGCACTCCCATTGGAAGGCAATGCGGGTATGTGCCCCGTTCAAGATCAACCTTTTCAAACAATTTTTTCGTACCGAAGACCCTCCACTTTACGCCCACCTTCATCTCCAGAGACTCCACTTTTTGTTTTGACCTTGTTTAAGGTGTTTATTCCGCAAAGATACTGTCAGACTCTCCGCCAAAAACTGGCCTATTTGCAATTCTGGGAACCCTGTTTTACAGACAATTCCAGTTCTGGAGACCCAATTTTTCAGGGCTTTGGCTCCGTTTTGAAATCTGTGGGGCACATATCTACAAGAAAAAAAAAAAAAGTTGAGTGCCCCCCTCCTCCCCCGGATTATTTTCTGTCTGTATAAAGTTTAAGGATTGGTCTTCTTAGAGAGAGGCAAGCTTGGGTTGCAGACTGAAGTGTGGTAACAGCAGCATGCTAATCAATAAAATGGATTGTTTTTGGTTTGAAACTTGATTTTAAGAAGTTGGATCGCTCTCTATTCTTTTTAAATAGTTTTAATCTAGACCTACTTGTAGCATCCTTTCCATTCTTCTCTGCCCACTCATGCAGTGTCACAAAGGCTTGTTCCTTCTGATCATCATTCTCTTCCTCTATCGTCTGCAGATCTTTGGCACTGACGTCCAGCTCACGACCGAGTGGTTTCCAGTCGGAGCCGATCTCTTCAGCGACCATCATTAGCCTGAGTTCAGCCTTCATGTGCGCACTTGTTGGACCTAGGGGGTAAATGTTACATTAGTTAGGGTGAAAGTTAGGACAAGTTTTAAAAATATGATCAGTGTGTGAAGATCAGGTGGTATAATAAATAACTTTTGTAACTTGATGACCTATGTTAAGCATTGCATTATTTGCATGTACATTTGAATAATTCATTTTAGGCTTTATCAATTTTTTCTTCAAAATTTACAACAGGAATGTTTAAAAAAAATTTATCAAATCATTTACCCTTTCTCAATACGTCCATTTAGCTAGAGCTAATCTAGTGAAATGAGTGGCTGAATCATTTCTTCCTCAACTATTTCATATGGAACAAAAAGCTCCAAATATCACTCACAACTTAAGAGAGCATTTGCATTTCTGAAGAAATTTGTAGCTTACACATGACAACCAATTGGTTTCATAATTCTCTACTTTGGTATGTCTACTTACTCATAGATGGGTCTTGTAAGAAGTTGTACTTCTTCCTGAGCTTGATTGAGGCAAAGTTAAGATTGCTAGGTTCTGTCTCCTCCTATTCAAATCAAAACAAACACACATTCATTGAATACGAGGGTACATTATTATTTATCATGACAACACTAACATCATCTTCAAACTGGCAACCTTGCAAAATACCTACAGCTCAGACAGCAAACACCTGTTGACAAACCTCTTTTTGAGGTTTATGTAAAGATATCTGTAGTTAATAAGTTTCTGTTTCAAGAAAGTCAAAAAATGTCTTAAATCTAATGGAGATAGTACTCTTACTTACTCACGCCATGATGTATTTTATGTCATTTTCAGAATCCATGAACTGAGGTCAGGGAAGACACTAAAGGAGTTAAATGGCCACTCATCTTCTGTAAA
>JAUMTS010007914.1:0-11644 GCA_032273385.1 Ophiopholis aculeata | reverse complement strand
AAAAAAAAAATGTTTGGTTGCCCATCGCAAAAATCGCCAGTGGCTTTTTTGTTGCTGTTGAAATTTTTAATTTTTGTAAAAAACACACCCACACATAAAAAAAAAGAGGAAAAAAAAAAGAATTGACCTACCAACCCTCCAAAATGTTTAAGGGCAATCAAACATGTTTTTTTGGCCTAAGCGGGTTATGCTTTCAAGAACAACAGAAAACTTTTAAGTAGTTGTGAATTTAGTAAAATTGATACTTCCCTGTCAAAGTTTTCAAAATCAAATTAAATTGTCATGTGAATGGACTGAAAGGAAAATATTTTTCAAATCTCAGTACCCATAAATCAAGGATCAAAGCTCTTTTGCTGGTCACATAAACTGATGTACACGTGCACATACATACTTTACACTCCTACCAGTACCAACCAACATACCAAAGTGTACACCCCCTAATTTTTTTGACTTCCTTCCAATTGCTTACCACTTACAAATAGCTCAGTGATTGTAAATTGTAAATGACATGTGTACATGTATGGTAGCGGAACAGAAATGAAAAGGCTACATGTATTATTATTTAAAAAAAAAAAAAAAAAAATTCAATTTGAGTTCATGTCTAAGAGGCAAATCTATAATTGCTGGTGTTAAAAGCAAACACTTGACTTAATTATTGTATAGGAATAATATTGCCTAATTTGGCCTGTAGTATGTACTGTAATTAAGACTTGTAGTGTACTTTTCACGTTTGGTGTCGTTATAATTCTATGTGCATTAACGCATGCATAGCCAGCGTTTGTTGGCCCATTCTTGTGTGCCAATCGAATTTGAATGGTGTAACAAAAGAGGAGCTTGGTAAATCATGGAGGGTTGCTTTCTGCTGTGTCTATACATGCATTGCCATGTACAATGTACACTGACACACTCAAGGTTGCCCGGAGTGGCTGACTACTAGGTCAAGTGCGTAAAAATGTGAGCACTTTGTTGTGTGTGTATATTCCTGGGTGACAGTGGGTGTTGTAGTACCATACAGGAAAGGAAAGTGTGACTGAATAGGGGCCATTTTCTATGGGCAGGAAAAGCAAGCAGATATGCTGTTTAATTTTTAAATAAAATTAAAAACAAACTTCATAATGCCATGTTTCTACTGTGTTCTCAATCATCCATTTAAATCAAAATGATTTACAAACAGACATTTATTATATTATATGGGTCAGTGATCTTTGCCTTTTGTACGTCAACAATGCGAACAATCTGAAATCTGATAAAATTCTGTCAGACTGAATACTGTACAACAGTTCAAGGGAAATATTGCTAACCTATTATAGTATCAGCATAATCTTGGACCAGGCCCAATTTGAAAATAAATGTTATGCACAGTTGAGATATTTATCTTTAAAAATGGCCGAAGAACATAAACAATTGCATGCACAGGTAAACAGTTCATGCACAAAGCCAATGTTGCATGAATTTGTGCATGTAAATGATATATCAGAGATTTAAAACCGCTCCAATTCTATCCCTGTCCTTGACATGTACATTGTTTGCAGACTAGTTTGAGAAAATGTATACTCAGTTCGGTCCACTGCACCATGTTCCAATATTCGGGAATGTTTACCCAATCCTTTCTGCCCCACCATGTTCTTGTAAAAGGCATTCATGTTATTAATCAATATTTTCCATGAAATCAAAATCGGTAAACAATACTCAGCTCATGATCAAAACAAACAGGAAAGTTGAACAAATAATCTTGTTTTTTTTCTATTTTCCCCCAATATTTACAGTTTTTTCAGGTGGTTGTTCACTGTTCAGAAGAGCTTGCCCTCTCATTTGCCTTAAATTTCAACACCAACGGTTGGAAAACGTGAAAGAGGAAACATTTTCCAACGTATTGATTTACTATTATTGTAGTTATGTGTAAAGAATGATCCTTGTGTTGAAGGCCGATAGCATTTAGTTTGGAGATCCTACCAATCAACAAATCAATAGTGTCCCTTTTTGCCATGGTCTATTAAAAGTCAGTTTCATCATGATTGATAGTAAATTTCGGTTGAGGTGCATACATGTATGTGTCATTGGTTGAGATAACAGTATCAGTGGCATTTTTGTCTGGGGTTTTTGTGCTCATACAACATTTGTTGTTATTTTACAACAACATTTAGAATTGTAGAATATAACTTACAAGTTACAACACATTTTTAAGTAGGACTAAATAATGGAATTTGTAATGCGCCATCACATTAGATACACTATTCCGAGCACAAACGTTAAATAAAAAATAAATAGAGCAAAACAAAAAACAGTATATAGCAACATTATTAACATAAAATTAAGACTTACATAAAGGAGAGGAATCTAACTTTGTGCGTTGTTGGTTGAAGATTTGAATATGAAATTGTATCTTTTGTTTGATGGAGCAATCAAAGATTATTGGGAGATGCATGGCATTGTGGAGCACCAAACGCACCCTTTTTAAGCACCAATATTATTTATCATTACTTTGAAATTTCTTTATTCTAAACACTCGAAACAGCAGAATATACATTGATTTTCAAGGTAATTAGAGCCAAAATATGTGTACCAGTTAATAGCAGATACAAATAGAGAGTTCAGAATAGCAAAGTTGTTTGTCATATTGAAAACAATTGCTGAATAGCTTCTTCCAGATTGGAAGAATAAATAAATGAAGAGGTTCACAAATTCCGATCCAATAAATTCTACTAAAGCATTGAACATGAAGAATTCGAACTGTAAATTGAAACGCAAACTTTAGATGTTTCATGGAATCTTGTCCCAAAATGTTGCAATATAACTTCTTCCGACAAATTCCTTAAATTTAACTTTGAGCTGTCACCATTAATTGCTATGGCGAACACTATGCTATATACAGAATATTACATCCGAGTGGAAATTGATACTTTTGGTGGTTTGTTACTAATAAAAAATAAAATATGGGCAAATAATACAGGCATAATCATAATGTACATTATATACAGAAATACATTTAACATGTGGCAATATATTATACAGCGTTACTACTTTTGTACATCAATACAAAATATATGTCATGCAGAATTGCGAGTTGAGTTTAAACTACATGCGACTGTGAAACTAATCAAGGTATACAATAGAAAACCTAATCATAACAACTCTTTAACCTACAACACATGAATAACATAATCATGTGTTGGTTGACATCCACAGTCCATATTTAGATCTTACTTTTTATACAGCTGCACTAAGCACCAAAGTATGAAAGCCTGTTATTCTTATTTTACAGTTTTACAGTAAAGCAATTCATACCGAGACATTAAATGACACCGATCCACAATATAAGACCCAAAAACAATATATTGTGAATGAAAGTTAAGCACCTAAAAGGAAATTCAGCAATTTGTGTATCTCAAATGTGTTTGCGACCAACTCAAAAAAGGTACTGGCAAAGGTACAGTTCCAGCGCACAGGTAAATTAACGGCATTGCAAAAAAAGAAATTGATTGGTAAAATATCTAATATACAAAAAGTTTCAATTTCATTGAGCCACCCCATCCCACCCTGGACTAATCATCCCCGATTTCAACACAATCCATGTCAGCATCAGAATAATCAACATCATCACATTCCATCTCGTCCGGTATACTAATAGAGCCATCATCCGTCTCATCCTCATCTTGTGATTCTTTGCCAACTGCAGCTTCAGTGAGATCTTGCGAATCTTGAGATTCTTGTCTACCTTCAATATTTTGTTGCGCTCCTTCTGACCCTTCTTGAAGAGCTACGGGACTTCCAGGTGCAGATATATCGTCAAATTGGAACAGTGTTGCACTATTGGCATTGTCTTTGTCACCAGTTTCTGACTCTTCTACTACCTTTATTTGTTCATCTACTTCTGATAATTGACAGGGATCCTCTTGCTGCGTGGGACTTGAAGAAGCTGATGTTTCATCTTGCAACAACTCAACATCATCATCTTTGTTGGAAACCCCTTTCATTATCTGATCTCCCACTGAGACTCTCCGATCTTTGGTTTCTTCATCTGCATCAGATTCTAATGAATCCTTTTCTTCCCATGGTGTCTCCACAGTAGCTTGACTATCGGCATCACTTTCTTGTCCCATTTCTTCCTCTACAACACTTATGCCGTCTTCTCCTTCAATCATGGAAGTCTGATGATCCTCTTGGGTCTTTTCTGCATTACATTTACCTTGTCTTTCACGCTCTTCTGGTATAGTTTCTTGCAAGACTTTATCAGGAGCCTCAAAAATCCGAGAAAGCCCATCCTTCTGATTTCCATCACCACATATGGGATCTTTAATAGCAGCTGGTGGACTATGATGTTCAACTACATCAGGTGTTGTCTGGCACGGAACTTCAAGATCTTCTGTATTGTCGATATTCCCATCAGCTGCAGGCACAGGATCTGTCTCGTCATCTTCGAGCAGTTCATCATCCAACTCTTCCATTGATTCATCATCTCTATCATGACCTTCAAGGCGTGTTCTAGCAGGACTTGCCAGTCTCGTCATACCACTGGTTAATTCATCCTGATCTGTTGGTTTAGGGCTTGAATCTTGAATATAATCCTCTATAGTTGCATCAGTATCAAGGTCACTCTCCACTTCTAAATCATCTGCGTGAGTGCTTGATTCATCTTGTTGGTCTCCAGACATCTTTTGATCATCTGCTTCTTCAATGTCTTGTGATCCTTGAAGTGCTGCCTTGGCACTAGTATCACCTGTTGGTTTACTAGCTCTTGTTGCTATATCTCCAGAAAACACATCTTCATCCTTATTACCACCGGTTTGCGAACAACCTACTTGTTCAAGGTCAGCAAACCCACCATGTCCTGATTTCCTTTTGTCCAAATTTGTATCAGTGTTCTTTTTAGCTTTCTTTTTGGGAAAGATATCCCTGGATGGGCTTTCAAAGTCATCATCATCATCAAAATCATACACAGTTATAATGACAGGTTCAGGGGATGTTGTTGCTTTCTTCATATTTACAGCTTCAATTTTGAGTTTTCCACCTTTAACGTGCATTTTCATCGGTGGTGAATGCATACGACTACTCGGTGGTGAGGGCATACAACTACTTCTTGGTGGTGAGTGCATAAGACTACTTCTCGGCGGTGAGTGCATATGACTACTTCTCGGTGGTGAGTGCATATGACTAGAATACATTTGTGAGAGACTAGTAGAGGGTGCCTTCTTATTTCTGATACCATCATCAAAGCCATAAATATCAGGTGATTCTTTAGTCTTTAATTTACCACTACTGCCTTCTATCAAACTTGATTCACTTTCTCTTTGTACCTGATCACAAGCAACCTCTTCCATCTTTTTATATTGTTCATGTTGAATCTCACAAACGTCATCATCATCGGTCACTCCAGAAGATCCCGCTGCAGCTCCTTCTAATTCTAAACGTTTAAAGACTATACCAATTCTCTTCTCTTCAAGATTGGGATGTGATGAACTCCATGATGGTTGTTCTGTTCTCATATTCAATGCAGCGCTTTTGGCAAGTGAGATGAATCGGCCAGACCCATCAGTGCTTCTGACTGGGGTGTAGCTTGGACCAGATCTGGCCGGGGAGGTGCCTCGGCCAGACCCAGTGCTTCTGGCAGGAGAGTGGCTTGGGCCAGATCTGGCAGGAGAAGTGCCTCGACCAGACCCAGTGCTTCTGGCAGGAGAGTAACTTGGGCCAGATCTGGCGGGGGAAGTGCATCGGCCAGACCCAGTGCTTCTGGCAGGGGAGTGGCTTGGGCCAGACCTGACAGGTGAAATAAATCGTCCAGACCCATCAGTGCTTCTGGTTGGGGAGTAGCTAGGACCAGATCTGGCAGGTGAGATGCCTCGGCCAGACCCAGTAGTCCTAGCTGGGGAGTGGCTAGGACCAGATCTGGCAGGGGAGATGCCTCGGCCAGACCCAGTGCTCCTGGCGGGAGAGTGGCTTGGGCCAGATCCAGTACTTCTGGCAGGGGAGACACCAGGGCCAGAGTTCTTGCGTGGCCTACCCCTTGGTCTCTTTGGGACCAGTGTACCTTCTTCCTCTGATGATCCAGAAATCATGCGTGGCCTACCCCTTGGTCTCTGCAGAACCAGAGTACCTTCTTCCTCTGATGATCCAGAGTTCATGCGTGGCCTGCCCCTTGGTTTCTTCGGAACCAGGCTATCTTTTTCCTCTGATGATACTTTCCGTACTTTGAAAGTTCCGAAAGGTCTTCCTCTTGGTCTTTTAGGAAGTGAGGCATCTTTCGGTGGATACTTCCGTGGTCTTCCTCTTCCTCTTTTAAAAAACGGGGAACTATCCATGTTGGATGGACTAGGACTAGATACGACCTGTGAACTATCCATGGTAGATGGACTTAAACTATATGCATTACTTGGTTCTTCAGTCATCTCAGGCGATCTTGATACATCCAACACTGTTGAAGAAATTCCACTTTCATTGGAGACTTTTGTTGTTTCTCCTCTTTGTCTTTTACATGGAGTAACACCACCAATTTCAGTTGAATTATCTGCACCTAGCATCACACGACTATCTTCATGTCTGGGTCCACTGCTCCTCTGCCTGACTTCTGCTGACCTTTTAGATGGTGGTGACAAGCTTGAACTTACTTCACTCAAAGGTCTTCCAGGTAAGTCCTCTTTATGGGCATGCTTCATACTTCCTGCATGTCTTTGTTCATTACTGTCCTGTGTGACTTTCACTGGCATTTTAGACGATGGTAAGCTTTCTTCAATCCTGCTTCTTCCATGCAATTCTGGCAGTCTCCCCTTCAAGACTGTGTCCTCTTCTCCAGCATCTTCAATATCTGTATCTGCTTGCATATCAACACTCTTTGGTCTAGATCTATCTCCACTGCTCTGTGTGACATCAGCCACTGATATCACTATTGTACGTTTCTCATTAGGTTTTTTTACAGGTTTATCCCTCAACCTTTTACAGATAGCTCCTTCTACGACAGAAGAATTATCGACCTCGCTAGCAATCTTTAATCCTTCCTTAGATTGCTCTTTACTACCACTTGATGAAGCTTTGTCATTTCTGCTCTTTGGGACATCAGCCACTGATGACACACTTGAACCTTTCTCACTAGAAGGTTTTCTAGGTCTCCCCCTTAACCCACCAGAAGGTTTTCTAGGTCTCCCCCTCGATCTTTTACAAACAGCTTTTTCTACGATTGAATCCTGGACCCTACTAGTGTCTTCTACACCTTCCTTTGTTTGATCACCAATCATAGCCGATGGTGCTTTCTCTTTACTACTCTGTGGAACTTCATCAGCCAATGAAGACACAGTTGAGCCCACCTCACTCATAGTCTCCGCATCATCCTTAGCCTGAACATCGCTGGCTGTTTGTTTAGATTGTCCTTTCTTCTTCTGACGTTTATGTTTATTCAGATGCTTTCTATAGACCATATGTTTGGCAAATGGTGCCTGACAGTATTTACAATAATAAGGGTATATCCATACAGGCCCATCTGCAGAGGGTTGGCCTAGAGCTGATAAACCTGTTGCTCCCTCATGTGCCTTTTCCTTATCATCTATGGACCTGAATGATTCCTCAGTACATGTTGACATCGTTGATTCGTCATCGTCATCAGTGTTGCTAACCTCCTGTTTCAAACGTGTTAAGGCATCATCTTGAGAAATGTGTGACTCCTCCACTAGATTCACACTTCTGATCAAAGGAATTGATATTGGATGTATTTGAACTTTAACCTCTTCATGTACACTAGGTTTCCATGTCAATCCTGGTTCGTCTTTGATGCTTTGACCAGTGGATGAGTCATTTGAAGAGTCTTTATCTGAACCATCCTTTGTTGATAAGGCATCAGATGATTTTGACATGGCTCTTTGTTCTGTTAGCTCTGGTGAATCCCTTGTTTTTGAACTTTGAACTTCTTTGTCCAATTCTTGCTCATGTTTCTCCTCATGCATAGGCAAATGTCTGAGTAGAGAAACCTCTCTAAAAAATCTCTCTCCACACGTTTCACACTTAAACTTCTTCGCAGATTCATGACTTTTCTTGACTTTTGGCATTGATGTCTTATCCCCAGAACTTCTTTCTTGTTTGGATTTATCGCGACCTGTGATCTGTGTTTTAGTGTTTGGTCGTCCATGAGCTTTAATGCGACCATGCATGTGGACCACATGTCGGTCAAGGGCTTTCTTCTTTCTAAACAATGCAGTGCATTGTGAACATTTATGAGGATAAACCCAACCTCTGGCGATAGTTGAGCTCGATGAAATACCAATATAACCAGATGGTTTCGCCGGCTTTTTACCAGGAGGCAATTTTGACGAAGCTTGACTAGTACTTGCAATTTCTTGACTTAGTTGTTTCACTTTCTCTTGCAATTCTGAAGCAACAACATCAGATTTACTTCCAGGTATGTGACACTGAATCTGGTGCTCAGTCAAGCATTTCCTTTTACGAAACTTGCGACCACAACCAGTACAGCTGTACTTAAAGTATGACTGATATGCGTCTGATATTCTTTTAACTCTTTTGCTTTCATCACCAGCATGAACTGTTTGCTTTTCTGTATACTTTCTTGGTCTTCCAACTGGTCTCTTAAACTTGGTACTAGTAATCTCCTTTTTCTTGCTATGTGCCATCATTTTATGTTGATAATATTTTGCAATATGATTAAACTCTTTGGAGCAGAAACTACACTTATAAATCAGTCCTTCCTCATGAAAATGCTTCCTTTTGTGTTTCTTCAGCATTTCACGGTACTTAAATGAAGCAGAGCATCTGTCACATTTAAACGACATTTGAACTTTGACATTTAACTTGCCACCATGTTTGACCTCCTGACCTGCATGGCTCATGATGTGTTTCATTAGGTTTTGCTTGCTGGAGCTTTTCACATCACAGAATGGACATGCTAGCTTTTTCTTTGCCTCTACTTGTTGCTCCTCTTGTTCTTCCCTCCCTTCCTTTTCATCTTCACTGTCATCTACATCTTCAGCTCCTCCCTCTTCAAAGTCCATGACGTCTGATTCATCATCACCACCATCATCATCACCACTATCATCACCAACATCATCACGACCACCACCAACATCATCAACAGCCACATCTTCAATTTCTTCTTCTTTCTCTTTTGTAACTTCAACTTCATTACAAGTGTCTTTACTGTCTACAGACTTTGAGGTGTCTGTACTCACAATTCTGCCTGCATGAACACGCTCATGCTCTTTCAACTCATTTTCTGTCACAAACTTAAAT
This sequence comes from Ophiopholis aculeata, assembly GCA_032273385.1. Lineage (NCBI taxonomy): Eukaryota > Metazoa > Echinodermata > Ophiuroidea > Amphilepidida > Ophiactidae > Ophiopholis > Ophiopholis aculeata. Next base: position 2,419 of record JAUMTS010007914.1, on the reverse strand, counting down.
CCGCAATACTTGCATTCATAGGTGTTGCTGATAGATGACATCATGGCGGGAGTCGGCAGCCCCATACTCTCTGAATGTGCTGCTTCATGGGTCTTCAGCAATGCAATATCAGTGAACTTAGCAGTGCAAAACTTACAAGTCAGTCCTCCACTATCCTCCTCCTCATCATCATCGTCCTCATCATCATCGTCATCATAATCACTTCCTGTCATCTGAAAGCTTGCCGGGATCTCAGGAACGGATCCCAAATCATCTTTTAACTGTTCACTATCAACATCCTTCCACATGGTCTTTGTCATGCACACAGCAAGGTACTCGTTTACCCCATGATCTTGTTTCAGATGAATCTTCATCCGTCGAGGTGTTTTACAGATTCGAAAGCAGAAATGGCATTCCTTATCACCTGCGCCATCTGCAGCAACATTATCTTCCATATCCAGTAAGCTTGTTACACCATGCTCATCCTTCCGATGTTTATTGAAGTCATTAATACTGTTACATACAGTCAAACAGAAATTACACACTATCCGACATGCTTTATCGGCTTGGTGGATCTCTTGATGGACAAGCATCTGGCAGGGTAGACTCATCTTCTCTTTACAAATGTAGCACGCCATATTGGTGTACTTCTCCAAGGCGATGTCAGTGTGCACCACCAAGTCCTCAAATGTTTGAAATGATCGTGTGCAGTAGACGCATGAATAGCTGGTACCCGACTGGTTTTTGTGTAGTTTCTGATGGTCATTCAGATCTTTGGCAGTTCTGAAAGATGACACGCAGTAATCGCAACATCTCCCTTTGTGCGTTATAAGCTTATGCCTGTCTAACTGGGTATTTTCCCCGAACCTCTTCAAACACCATCGTATATTACATACAAATGGTTTGTGGTGAATTTTCTCATGCCTTGTTATTTGGTGCATTTTGGGGAACTGTTTTTTGCAAAACCTACAGTCTGGTGGAACATCAGATTCGTCTCCTTGCACTATCTTGCTTACTTGTACATCTGAGGTTGCTTGTGCTTTTTTGCTTGCTTCCACAAATTTGCTCAATTGCGGCAAAAGTTTGCTCACTTGCGGCACAGTTTTGCTCACTTGCTGTACAGTTTTGCTCACTTGTGGCACAGTTTTGCTCACTTGTGCAATTTTGCTGACTTGTACACTTTTGCTCACTTGTACATTTTTATCATGTAACTTATGCAACTTAAAATGTTTGTTTAAATGATCAAGCGATTCCAGTGAACGCTTGCACTTTGGACAAGAGATTATATTTGAATAGTGCTTCTCTGTATAGTGCTCCAGAAGATCAGAAGCTAGTGAGTACGTTTTCTTACACAAAAAGCAAACAAACATCATGCGACTTTTGTGGAAATCTTTGATGTGTGTCGAATAGCTGGCCGACTCAACAAATTCCTGACGACATTTATAGCACCGATATGGTTTCAGCGCATTGTGATTCCACAAATGTTGGTGCAGTGCGTCCCGACTTGAGAACTCTATATAACAAAGGTTACACAAGAACTCTGCACCTGGAGACTTCTTCTTTTTTTTCTTCTTCTTTTTGTGCTTGCCGTGCCTTTTATGTTTTTCATCATACAAGCTTTCATCGTCTTCCTCCTGTTGATCTTCTGCCGTATCACCATCTACTGTGCTATAGTGACCCTCACAAACAGCTCTGACGGATGTGGTGCCTCCTGAATGTCGTAGTTCATGTTGAATGAGCTCTTTACTGCTGTCATAAACTTGCTGACAATCTGGACAAGTGTATTTGACAATCGTTTTCTTGTGATCATTTACCATGTGTGTATTATACGTCGAAACCTGAGCGGTTTTTAATGAACATATCGAACACTGAAATGGAAATTTTGGCAGATGTTTTTCATGTAAATGGAGTGGAAGTTTGACGCCCCCAACTGTGGTGAATGTAGCTTTGCAGAAATAACAGTGAGTTGCTCCTGGGCGATCGTGCTTTGTTCGGATGTGATTTGTTAAAGCTTCAGCGGTTCGCACAAAATTGACACAATGAGGGCATTTGTAGAACTGTGTTTTGTCTTGAAATTCAGAGTGCTGGCTCATATGTTTTACGAGATCTTTTGGAGACTTCACATTGTGTAGTCCGCAGTACCGACAATAGTATGTCGTCTTTGACATGTTATGTGCTTGCTTGACATGCCTAATATATCCTGATGTGTCTCTGTAATTTGCCTTACATTTACCACACTGGTATGGATATACATCAGTGTGAATGAATATGTGACGTAGAAGGTTGTGATTACCTAGAAATATTTTATTACAATCTTCATACCGACACTGTTTTGGTATTTGGTTCTTTTTTCGATCTTTTCCAGTTGAACTTGGTGTCTCGCTAGCTGTATCGGTAATGTCCTCATCAGAATCGCTCACAGTGTAATGGAAGCCGACGT
>JAUMTS010007803.1:0-11644 GCA_032273385.1 Ophiopholis aculeata | reverse complement strand
TTACACCATTATTTGGGTTACCACTCCCCTTAAGTCCGGTCGGTCTTAAAAACTTATTGATAGATGTTTGTATGTTGGTATATTCATCTGTGTATTATTTTGCAGAGAGTTATTTTTTCAGGAATGACTTATTGGATAAACGAACTTCGATACTTAGATACTTACTAGAAATATAGATACTTTGGAACGAAGTTTTGTCTAAGAGCATTTAGCATCCTTTCAGGATTATAGGATTTTGCGGTATTTTTTCAATTGGGAAATGAAATGCAGGAAACATCGGTATGCTGCCAATTGAACCCCTGGAATTTCCCAGCAAACTTTCGGATATTATTAGGTCTGCCGTAGAGTGCCTGTAAACGATCAAATGTTAACTTGTTAATACTTTATTGAAAATTGAATTACTTTGGGGGATTTAGAATAATTCATGAAGAGGTACTGAAGAATTTAAAGTACTGTTACTTATAAGCCCATGCATTCAGGAAATAATGAGAGGTATAAAGATATTCTGTGACTTTCTATCTTTGACGCAGTTCAGAATTTTAAAAAAAAAAACGATTTTGAGGAATAAATAAAATTGTGGAAATAACTTGAGGGACGCTGTCTCAAAAATCAAGTCATGGATTTATTGTACGTCCAGAAAGTATAGTATCAAGAGTACATTTTCCTATGTTCTTATTTTCTCCATATAATGTTGTTATAAATCAAAATATTAATGACCATTTTTGTTAAAGATTTCACTATTTCAAAGTGTTGTATGCCATGTTCTTACACGGCGAACAAAAAACAACAACCATTAATAAGAATAAGCTGATTTTTAAACATGTCAACCACACAACATAAATGACAATCAGTGAAAAGATCTCTGATCATCCAGGATTCGAACCTGGTAACCTCCGCAGGCTCCGCTTTACTAGTGCGACGCTTTAACTAACTGAACTATACGATCAGATATGGAGAAGAACGGATGTTATTAAATCAACAGGTATTCAGTTCTAATCCTGTTCCTCCAACATACTCTCCTCCGAGAAGCGTAGAAAGAGGAATTGAAATGGAAACCATTAATAATATGTAGGACTGCATCAAAGTACCTTACCAGACTAAAAGTTAATACAGGACTACATTTTGTCAATATAGAGGCCAATAACTTACTTGAGAACTGTCTAAATCTGTAGAAGTCAACCCTTTACCCAATGATGAACAAAGAGGATAAACACTAAAACGGAATACAACTTTATCTTGTTTGTCCCTACAATCGCCATGACATATATAAGCAGAAATTGGTTCAAGACAAGTCATGTGAGCCACGTGATCTGCTCTTCAATGACTCTGTGCGAGTAGATATAGTTATTAGGTAACCTTTGGTAAAGATTGAGGGGTTTATAATAGTGGCACATCATTCTTAGCGAGTTTGTCAACCTCTCGTTTTCAAAGAAAAGAAAGAGTTGTAGAAAAAACGACCGCGATTAACTATTTAAGATGAGATAATTCCGAGTTTACATCGTTATATTCTCGTTATTTATTTCTAAGAAAATATTTTATGTCAGACTTTATAGTTATATCAAACTGTATTTATTATACTAGTATTGCTATCATTTATAACCAACCAAATGGTGACTTTAAAGCAATTATGACATGGAATAATGTTATACAATGTGCTTTAACCATTCCTGCCTTCTAAGGCCATAACAATATAGCTAATCCTGGGTACCTAATCAAAACAATATGAGCGAGGCATTGACTCTTTAAACCTATGTTTTACAAATTAACGCATTTTGAAACAGGGCTTCTCAGTAGTGAGACGAAACAGATTGTAGCTAAGCTGGACGTAAATTTAACAATCTTATAAGGCCTGTATTCCAACTAAAAGTAATGCATACTGAGACTCTAAGATTACCACTAATTAGCAGCAATCGCCAAAGGTGCCAAATAAGGTGGTAAAATTGCACTTCAGTAATCTTCGTTAACACTCCTTATCCCGCTCCTTATATCCCAGGGATACAAATTTTAAACTAACTTAAAAGCCATTTAGAGACATTAAACTTGTGTCTTGTTAGCGACTAACAAGGTGCCAAAATCCCACAATCTCCGCTAGCACCCTAACCTGACCAAAATAATAATCAAATTAAATGATTTTCATTCTGGTACAAAATGGTATTATTAGATAACTATGTCCCTATTATTTTAACAACTTGTGGCTATTGAACGTCATGAAGTGATTTAATTTATCATGAAGAAAATACGATAAGAACTTTTGCAGTTTCATGTATTTTCCAGGATCATGTGTTACATCCATTTGCCTACTAAATCACCTCCACATTTCAGGAAAAACAGGCATGACAAGGTAAAAGCTACCACTAAAGGATATACATACGCATTCATTGATAGCAATTCCAGTAATTTAGTGTCCATATTGACCAAAGTAACCATGCTGACTGCCGGTCAATGTCATCTAACCATTAACCCCGGGCATTGACCATTGTCTAATCATAGCTCTATGGTCTAATCATGGTTCTAATTGAATCCTGAATTTCTTGAACTTAATTTTCACGTCTAACGATTCCATGTTGTATTTAGACTAAATCACATGAAGGCAGTTTTGTGCAGTAATTGAAGATGGATTATTTTAATCACTTGAAGATCATAGTTCATTATAGCCAGGATCATGATTTTAAACAGTAGAAATAATTATCATGTATGACAAGTATAATACAGAAGGTAAATTTACTTATATTAGGTGAAATTATGCATTTCAAATTTTCAAGTCCAATTTTTCTCCCGTTTTTAGACTGTTTCGCCGGAAGACCTCTTCAGTTCTTTCGTTGTCATGTAGACGAATTCGTCTAAGAGTTTGTCTCGCTACTTCGTAGTAGTAAAACAGTCAATATCTAAAAACAAAATAACATTTATGCTGGATTCTGGAAATCAGCGTCACATCGTGGAGGCCGGAAGAATACCAGCTACCACATAACAAACACTCTGCTGCCTTCAACGACAATCCCTACCTGGCTTCAGTATTAAGGGGGCAGTGCCAATATATTACGATACCGCTATCGAGCAAGCAAATACGACTCGATGCGTTTTAACGTTCAAATCTCGCAAAATGTATAGGCTTATGTAAAACGACGGTAGTAATGCATGACTGCATATACTTCATGTTTCGTCTCAGAACCGTGATTCAATAGCCCAAGATAATACAAACTGCCCATTATTAAAATGGCCTCTATCGAAATGCATCGGCTGGCTCGATAGCGGTATTGTAATGTATTTGCACTGGCCCCTGAGTAGTTTGCATGGTCTCAATGTGCTTAGAATACTTAATCATTCTGTTGGTGTAAATTGTGACTAAAAGTAAAGCACACTTTGAGATTTTTTCGTCGGACATCCATACATGTTCATTCAAAATCGTTAACGCTGACCAGAAGTTTATTTCATAAGCTTTACACAGAAAAACAATCTTCTGATTTAGTCAATGTTATCCAAATCAACGTCAGTTTTAGCCAATTAAGCCATTTTGCTAACTTTCCATGAAGACTCTGTTTAAATGTTCGCAAGTCATGAACTGGTCATAAAAGTTGTTTCACATACAACAATATGGAAAAATGCACCGATAATAATTAATCAGGGCAAAACTTTCCTCGTGAACATGTTAGACCCATTAAGAGTTAATATTCAAGGATGGCAACTTCTTCAAAATTAATATAAATATACAGGGGGTGTAATAACTTTACAGGGTGGAACATACAAAAAGTACATGTTATTTCAACTAAATGAATAATTTGATTGGGTCTTAATTAAACCGGGGAAACTGAAGAGACACAGTAAATTAGAATTACCTCATAAGAGGCTGCCACATTATTTCAGAACATATAATTTGCCTAACATCTATTGGGGAAAATATATAATTTTAAAATCAAAGGGTTTGATGGTCTTTTTTTAAAACAATAGTCAGTTTAAATTATTTAGCCATTTAAAGAGGGTATCTTTTTTATTTACTACATGATCAATTTTATATTCCTATATTTAGTGCACATGGTTGTAAATAAGCATAAACAACAACATATTCTTACATTTTATCAAAATAAATCCATTTCTAACACTTAGTATGTATTTTTTCCTAGCCAAGATAACGGGAATGTGCACAATCTTAAGTCGGGTACAAGAATTACCTGTAACAATGAGGTAATTCAGGTCAAAGGCAAAGGTGAATGAAAATCAAGTTAAAGATACCCTAAATAAACCGATACAAATTTAGTAGTAGTAGCTTAGGTAGCAATGGTTTATTGACATTGGTAACAGCATGCAATGTTATTGTTACATGTACAAAATTTGAAAGCTTTCTAATGTATACATTAACCATGACAACTATTTCAAAAGCTCTAGTTTTTCACAATTTGGTGTATAATCCTATGGACTCCTCACCCACCGGCTCCACCCTCACTCCAATTTACATTTTGATGCATAACTTCATTATTTTTTAACATGCGACCTTGAATCTATTTTTGTTTAAAAGAAAGATAAATTATCTTAAACATAAGCAAACTTGCTGTGAAGAGTATATTACTTATAGTATAAAAGATGAGTTTTATCATGATTTCGACGGGATTTTGATTTGATGACCTACCTATTCATGACTCGCGACCATTTGCAATGTATATTAATGATTTTGGAAGAATATGTAACATGACCAATGAGGCATGCGTTCAATCCATTATGTGTCAGGTAGTGTTGCAGTCAAATATATTCTTACAATATTGTATTTTGCTCATGTTTTTAATTAAAACATGCAATGTTATTGTAACATAAATAGGTCTATTACGTATTTTGAAAACCAGTGAATTAATCAATTATCTTGTTTTAATCCAGCCAAAGCGTTACCTATATCCACATGGCATTGTATTCTTAAGTCCTTACATTTATTGATACATTTGGCAATTTTATTCTAAACAGTTGTTTAAAACACTTTTGTTTCAATCTTCTGGAACACATTTTTTTATATCGTAGACACAGTTGCCTCGACAAGAAGGAAAATAATCCCGGTGGTTTAATTCCCTTTGGATCCTCGAGGTTTTCAAAACACCCCTCCTCTGGGAGTCCTACAGTCCAAACAAGAATCTCTTCTTGTTTGCAAATTTTGCCAATTAATCAATACTGGCTCTTGGTAATTTAAACTTTGGCTTTATTACTCTCTTCATTACATTCTGCACTGTGAAGTGTAGGCATCAAGATATGTTCCCACCCTCCTCACCCACTTTTCAATAGGAAGATTATTACAAGTTTTATATTACCTTTTGTTTCTTTTGGAAAAATCAAGTTCACATGAATTATTAACCATTATTTGGTGTGTTCTTAAAGTTACTTGATACGAACAGGAGTTTCTTACTCCAGCGTTGATGAACAAACGGTTTTAGAATTCTAGAATGTAGTACTATATTTGTGATTGTCTACTTTGATGAAGAATAGTTTACTATTCGAAACGTCGGAATGCTTCTTGTTATTAACAAACTACGAGTATGAAATGGTGTTAGTTTATTCGGTCTGGCCCCGCCATCGATCAGCCCCACCACTAGTTTTGCAGCACCCAAGGTTTTACTAGGCTACCATCCATTCGACATTAAGACACAGTTGCCTCGACAAGAAGGAAAATACCGTCCCGCCTTGGAAAGTTTTCTCCGGGCACTCCGGTTTCCTCCTACATCCTAAAAATCGGACTGCTTCTCATATCTCTGTTCCATAGACCTAGTTTCCTGTTGTGTTGTTTGACTGGTGGGAGCGCTTTAACAAAGGAACAAAAACAAAGACATGAAGTACATAAGCAAAACACTGAAATCAATTTATCACAAAACCTCAATTGAATTTGAGCTGCATTTAAAGTAACAATTTGTAGAAAGAGACAAGGTATACTAACTAGAGGTGGGAAGCACTGCTAAAACGCAGAAACGAAAGTTACGATACAAGACAAGAAAACTCTAAAGCAAACGAGTCTCTACAAAGTATTAAAAATGTAGAAGTATACAACATACGCAACAGCAAGGGGCTGGTCGATGGCGGGATCAGAACGAGTAAACTATTGTGGAATATCATTAGTTTGTGCTTTCTATTCCATAGGTCGATGGCGGGACCTGAGCTGAGAAGTCATTTACTTCCGTTCACCATTTCATACTCGTAATGGCAATGGCTGTTCGATGGTGGGATCAGAACGAGTAAACTAACACCATTTCATACTCGTAGTGTGGCTGATCGATGGCGGGATCAGAACGAGTAAACTATTGTGGATTATCAGTAGTTTGTGCTTTCTATTCCACAGGTCGATGGCGGGACCTGAGCTGAGAAGTCAGTTACTTCCGCTCACCATTTCATACTCGTAGTGGGGCTGATCGAGTAATCCTTTGCTAAATTTCACAACGTAATTTCTATTTCACATGTCCTTTACCTGGTTAAAAATCAGATCAAAATTGGTCTGTTGTATAGGCTGATCGATAGCGGGATCAGTTTGCTAAGTTTGCAATAAATTACCTACTGTGGCAGAATGTCGTTCAAGTTTTGTTGTAGTATTTTTTTTTTTTGTCGTTAGGCAACCGTGAAATTCTAATATTCTTTCTACAGAGGAAAAATAATAAAGCACTCTTTTATTGTATAAAAATGTAAAAAAGTTCTTATTAGAAACATTTTGATTTTTTTTTTATATCGAGTGTAATTTATTTTGAATCACCCTGTATTTGTATGTGGGATTGCCATGTTTACTAATTGGCTTGAACCTGAAAAATATGAAACAAGTGTATATCTTAAGATCCTTACCAAAATGCTTACAGAAATATTGTTTTTTGCTGCCCATATGCAACATTTCTACTTCAGAATACACAATGTGTTTAGCTTTCCATCAAACTGTTTTCCTAGATTTTCCGAGACAACTCAGTACCTAAGCATAGACCTATCATTCAACAACAAAATGTCAGAAGCTTTTCCCTATAGGGAGATCCTACGAAGACAACTTACTACCAGGGACCACATATCACCGCTTTAGGATGGATTATTCTAGGCTCTGGCAAAATCATGACAGATATTAGTCAGATTTAAAGGTGTCATACGGTTGGTCAATGTGTAAATCCGAGAACTTTAAATGTCTTATATTATTATGGCATTAATTATTATGATTAGATTCATATGGCACAAACCATGTCGTGTCAATGACCCTTGCTATACGATCCACAAATGCAACAATATGACCATTACCCAACAGTTGTTTCAAACTCTGATTCATGCAGAACTAGATGGCTGTTCCTTTGGTTAAACTCCAAACTTTGTGATTCTTAGCAGTGTATGTCACCTCTTAAAATTGACGACCCCTTGTATATTATGCCCAAAGTAGTTTCCTCCCTTGTTTAAGTCTTTCTAAATGAAACGTGGTTCTTTCCCCTTCAAAGTTCCAAAATGACCCCCAAAATGTTTTTGTATAACAACAAAGTGATAAACACCCTGTTTGGGCTCTGTTGTTTTTAGAGGTTATTTGTCTACTTTACTCTAAGAACCTTTATGATTTGGAACCATTTTTTCTCAGAATTATGTACGTACATATTTTATTTCCACCTGCAGCTAGCTGACCTTCAGTGTAACTGTTGCATTACGAATTATATTGTGGAGGTATATGAAGCTTTAAAATTGGCACAGATGATGTCACGATAGCAGCCGGAGATGCGAATAATCCGTCCTGAAGCTGCGGTATATGGTCCCTGGTAATGGGTTGTCTTCCAAGGCATTAGTGGGATTTACCAATAGGAACTGTGAGTTTCTGTTATTTAGGCGTTGAAAGATATGTTTTTAAATTAGCAATTAAAGTAGGAATAATTCGCTTAAGCATATGCTTATATAGGCATTAAGTAAATGAACTCCAAATGAAAGATTTGTGGTGGGAAAAAAAAATCTAAATACGTTTTAGGAAATCAACAACCTTTCATGACTAGAAGTACGCTGGAGAAGTTAAGGGTAGTGCAAACCCAAAAAATTGGGAACTATCGAGCTCTGTTACTTTTAAACTTTTAATGTGATGTACATCAAAGTATACAATTTTACAAAGGAATTTAGCCAGAGAATCTAATTTTGGCTTCAATTTTGATCAAAAATGCTAATTTTTTGAGAAAGTCCCAAGAATCACTTTTTTTGGCAAGACAAGGTACACAAAATCATTTAGTTTAAAAATGAATTTTTTGACCAAAAAGTGCCCAAAACATGAAAAAAATTATAATAAAATCACTTTTTTGGGGCACTTTTAGATGGAACTCTCGACAAATAGACCTTGACGATGAATTACAATTTGTGAGATAGGAAGTGATGATCAGTATTACTAGTATTAATCCCGTCTAACAGCTTCTAACGAAAACCTGCTCACCCTGCACTGAAAACCTAAACTGGTCAGCCTGACTAACTTCAAGCTAGTCCAGATGGTGCCTATCTTGACTAGCTTTAGCCTAGTCCAGCATTGCTTGATTTAGCTTTACGTTAGTCGCTCGACTAGCTTGATGTTAGTCCGTCCTAAGCTGGACTAGTTTAGGCTAGTCGCTCGACTAGCTTTAAGTTAGTCCAGATGGTGCCCATCTTGACTAACGTAAGGTTAGTCAAGCTAGCTTGACCAGGCCCATGCCTAGCCTAGCGCCTCTCTGTACAAACAGGCTATTAAATTATCGAAGCGGATATTCTATGAATATATAGTGGTGATCCATCGCAGCGCCCTCTCTATCTGCCACAAAAGCTTCATTTTGACATTACAGCGTTGTATCCAGACTTATCTATTACTGGGCCCTCGTACTCAACTGCCGTTAATTTCTGGGTGAAAATGTAATTGAGCTGTTTAGTACGAGGGCGCTGTGATAGATCACTACTTACAGTCACAGAGTTTAACGCCGATCATAAGGCGTATTATGTTTGCATTCATTTCTGCCTGTGTTGTCAGCAAGAACCAGAATACCCCTAATTAGAGCTCCATGGCTGATGCGGCAAATACATTGGAAGTATTAAAAGTATGATATCTCTAGCTCTACATTTGTGGTATGATTACAATTTTCACTGGAACGCAGCATGTAGAGGTCTGGGTATTGTTTGGACCTCCCTTTAGCACGTGCAGTTAAATTCAAGATCCTCCCTTTTGAAAATATGGTAGAGCTCTTAAAAAACGCTAGTCATATTAGGGGGAGCTTTTTAGGGAGTTGATCATGACATGTTATTGCTAACCAAGGATTGATTCAATGTTGATGTTTTAGTCCCTGAGATCCCTCAATTTCCAGCAATTCAACTTACACTAACTTGACACTGTTCTATACTAATTACTTTATTAGTACCACAATCATTTTTCCTCCTAATATCCTAACAAAAAAAGAGACAAAAATCTACCTGCAAAAGTTGAGATGCCATATATCTAGCCCCAGTCACCGGATCTCTCATAATCAAGGATGCACTACCATTGCCACTGCTATTATTCAGGATATTTGGCGTAGATGGATAAGATGCACAAATCATCACGCCATTGTCCGACTGATCCGAATCAAAATCGTCCATACTCGGTGGCTTTTTTATACCACCAATCTGGTGAATATAATCAGTTCTTGCTGAGCCGCTATGCCTCTCTTGATGCACTTTGCACGCCCCTGCTAGACTAGTCTGCAATGATGCGGCTGCGTCCTGAGCTGGAGTGGTTAAGTTAGCTGGAGTAGTGAATCCAGCTGGTACGTCGTTTATCAGACCGCCGGTGGTGACTAGTGGCGGCGATGTGACCGGGGTTAGTAGGTTAGCTTCCATGGTTTTCTCGGCAGCATCTGCAGCTTGTTGTAGAATGTTTGCGTCACCTCCCGGACCAACACCTTCTTGGGGCTTGATGTGAAAAACTGTTGAAAACAATTAGGATTATAAGATAATAAGATGACAGCGACAGATTTAGAGGGCTTTGACCCTGTTCTTCATCAATTTGTGTTCCTGATCAAAATTGACTTTATGCTAGGGCTACTATATATCAAACTGCTTAAAGCTGAAACCACGCACTGGTCAACCAGACCCATAGGGAATAGGCCAAGGATGAAGTTTTTCAATGTTAACTCTGTCATAAACTGAGCAGGTGTACGTGTAAGGCAGTTCGACATGGACAAACTCGTGGTGGTGCTGTGTAAGGACTGCTCAGGGTCTTATCTAAATTGCTCTCATCTTAATATCTTTGATCGGATTGGACAATACATAGTGTGGCTACTGTGTGGGATACAGATAGTTTCATTTGTACTGATATAATATAAGTAGGGCTAGAGAAAAAACAAAAAACACATCTTTTTTCAAAGCATAGTCATAAAGAGAGTACTATCATTTCATTTCATTCCATTTTATTTCAGAAAAACATCCAAGGATAAAAAAAAAACAGTTACAATGTTTGCAGTGTTTGGTGCCACGCATGACAAATAGGCACCTAAAATGGCAATTGGTGTCAAAAAGGTTGCCAACCCCTGGACTTTAAGCCCAGCCAGTGCTGTGTGTGCCGATTCCCTGGGGAGCTAATCGGTCTTAGGGCTGCACATATGGCTCTGTTACTAGAGGGTCAAAATTTCAAACACTTTTCAATTTTCTAATACTTCAGGCTTATAGGCCTACTGACCTGCTTCAGAAGCCCCTCCAGTGCCTAAAGTTGCCACCCCACCACCAATATCTGCAAACTGCTTCAATGCTATGTTGATTTAGGCACCTCAAATTGTCAATTACTTTCAAAAACATTGCCACCCCTGGTTTATACTGACCTGCTTCAGAAGCCCCTCCAGTGGCTAATGTGGCCACCCCACCACCAATATCTGCAAACTGCTTCAATGCTATGTTGATTTGCTCTGCCGGAATGTACACCATCTGGTCCATATCCATTAGGGTTGGACTTTCAGTTTCAGCTGATGAGACTGCAAAAATGAGAAGCAAATTATACGGTTTTACAGAGATGTAACTGCAAAGTTATGGAGGCGATCCTCAAAACGGTCAACTTACAGTAAATAATTATTGATTTTTTAAAGGCTACACGTGTACTATCATTTTACATTTCTAAAATGGTATTTCATTTCCTGATAAATTTCTTTAGAAAACAATGTGTATCATACAAAGTTGAATTTGAAAACAAAATGAACCTATATTATACATGGTCAAAATTGGAACACTAAGACAACTGTGATTACCGTATTCAAATATCTATTACTTCTTTTGAAAGCAGGTAGCCTTGATTTAAGGCGGAAAAGCCTGGGATAGTAACAATTTTATTTTTGTACTTCCCCTTCTTCTCTTTCTTTCTCAACAACATTGCCTGAACCAACCACAAATATTTTGTCAATCTATGTCCAGCTAACTTTGAAAGAATTTAACAAAATTGAGGCATAACAATACTTATACTGCACTTTGTATATCAACCTCAAACATTTTGTCAATCTATGTCTAGCTAGAAAGATAAGGATAGCTAACATTTTTACATCAAAAAGTCATTAAGGAAAGCTTTTAGTTTCTGACCACAAAATGTCCTAATCCAGCTAAAACTAGTTGTCATGTAACATGTCATACATGAAATTAACAGATGCCATGTTCATTTTTCCCATGCTATCATTTTCTCTTTTAAGTTCAGACTGAAGAATCGGGGGGGGGGGGG
>JAUMTS010007802.1:0-18277 GCA_032273385.1 Ophiopholis aculeata | reverse complement strand
GATCGCGAAAATATCAAGCGAGGCGGAGCCGGACCAACCAATATGATGAGAATAGCAGCCCTGAACTAGGGCTACTGCAGTGTGACTTTTGGTATATTCAAAACAAGTAGTTTTAGGACTAATATGTATTCTGTTTTTTAGTCATTTTCAGTTCAGGAACTTCATTTAAATCATTTCAAATTAATAACAAAATAATTTTAATACAAACATTACGTCGAGGCATGGAAAACGACATATTAATTTTAGGTCAAATTCTAATTAAAATACGCTTCAAGTAATGTACATGCAAACTCCTGCTTTTTAACGTAATTTTTTGTCGATTTACCACGACCACCTGAAATTGAATCAGTCGTTTATACTTCCAAACAAACTAGGGTACTTTCAACGAATGTAGCATGGTGTTGTTACAAACAACACCTCTTGTGAAGTGATACTGTCTTCCTTGCCAATAATCTCTACTATACATATTAACTTTATAGGTAAAACCGATGCTGCTCAGTCTTAGCAAAACAACCATCTATTGTTAACTCTCCTTTAATATCCTGCTTAGCTAATTGATAAACCCGAGTCACTTAACAATTTGATGCATGTATACGGAAATAATATGTTGTCCCCTTTCAAAAACAGGCTGACATGTTAGATAGCTCACATCTGAGCTAACGTATCAATCACAAAATAAAAAGAAAATAGAAAAGATGTACTCATCTTTAGCCCTTGTACTTGATAGTGGGTGCACATTACTTAAAAGACTAGTGATAACGCGATTATTAAGAAACGCAGGTAAATTGTCATTCCTACATGCTGATTGGTCAGACTCGGGTCGCGTGACCTCTTGACTTACTGCACTGCTTTTATGTTCGCTTTCTTAAGGGCCGAAAATAATGTCACTTGATAAAACAAAGTACTTTCACATAAGGTTAATAAAGTAAAGCTCGTTCCCAGTGCACTAGATTTCCAGTGTGGCCTGTAGCAAAATCTGACGTACATATATATGAGTACTTGTTCTGTTCGTATTTGGTTTCCATTGTATATCTTAATGGATTTCCATGAAAAGGATGTTCCAATGCATAGTTGTTCATCCTCACAGCTGATGCACAATTTGCATGATTTGTTTTTAATTTGAATGAATCTGCACACGCCTTTAATGAACTCCGGGGAACGACTGACATAACATCTCAGAAGTATTACTCGCAATTCAATACGTTGAGTGATGAATATTTCTCGCATTGATATCTGTGTTCTATTATACCTTAGAATTACCATATAAATTAAACAAAGCTTGATATTACATCATCTTCGGGTATCAAATGTGTATAAATGTAAAGCAAATATATCCCGATTCACGTTTCCCGATGTACAAACATGTAATGCGAAACATTTTCTGATAGAATTCAATACCAGCAGAATAACATTAACACTGTTTGTATTACATTAATGTACCCAATGCATAGGCCTATCCAATAAACATATCTTTTGTTTCATATCTTCTTCCAGGTGTATTGTTCAATCTAGGAGTTTCCATTTAAATACGATCGCATCATCTAATAAAGAAGGAGCAGCCAAAACAATATCGGTATGTCATCAAAACCAATTCATTTAGAGAGGTAACTTGGTCTTTTTCTTGAACTATATGGAAAGTATTGCGAGAATTCCTAAAACTTAATTTAGGAAATTCCGTGAAAAGATAAATCTCTAATAGACGTTCGTAAGCGAGCGTTCGTCAACAAAACGTAGTCTTTGAAGGCAGACATGTATTGGAGGGTGGGCTTTCGATGGTCTAGGGAGTGTCATCTTCAGAGACAAGAGTGAAACATGCCACTGCAGAGACAAACGTTCTGCAATAACCTTTTAAGAGCCGTGACAATAAGTAACACCTGCTTTTGAAACACGAACAATGAAGACAATCCGGATGTTCTCAAGACAAAAAATAATACCAAAACAAAGACGGATAGAACCTATAAGATGTGGAAAGGAAGTGGCTGATTGTACCTTGATTGGTATCATAGAGAAATGGAGGAGAAACGGCGAGTGTACTTACCCGATGTGTCGTATTTGACCCCATTCAGTTCAATAGGACATGGTCTTATATGCATTCCTGGCGTACTTGCTGGCCAACATTGGATCAGATCGTAGTGACTTGGACATAGCCTTCCAACTGTAATGTAATAGAGAAATACACATAATGCGTTAAAACACTTGGATAACTGCAACACAAAACAAGCATATCATGTAAAAGCTTTCCGAGAAATCTTATTGTAGTTACTCATGTATTGATTTACATACAACCTAGATTCACTTTAATATTATTGTCTCTATAACATCGGAAATGTTATACAAACCTATTAATTTGCCGAGTTGTTTTGTTATTCGTGCAAAAAGATGTACTACTGCACTTTTACAGTAGTACAGTAACACGGTTATGTTATTTAGGGATGCGTCTTTAACAAAACAATATTAGCATATACAGGGTGTCCAAAGTCTATGCCCATTTTTGAAGCTCATTATCTCAAAAACCATCATTTGTACAGTATATATGAAATAACATTTAGATCGAGACGAGTTAGGGAAATATTTTAATACCAAACTTAACCCTATTGGGGTCCAACCAAATTATAACACTGATTTAATGATTTTGTCGTATGACACACATTACCATACATGTTCACTTTCTGGACGTTAAACGCTCAATCCAACCACCTTGAATCTGTAGGCATGTTTTAACATTGACCTAATGCTACAAGATACCTCGAAGCAATCAACAATATAATTCCGAGATAAGTGAAGAAATGAAATACACAATAGTTAATACTAATACAGCTGTGCACACATGGCATCCAGAAAGTACAAATATATGGTATTAGTTGTTTTGGGGCACGTTTTAAAGTCAGTGGTATAAGGTTGTCGGATCAACAATTCTAAAATAGGGTTACGTTGTTATCAAAATAATTTCCAAACCATCCTCTACCTAAAATATTTTCATTTTTACTATACAAATGATATTTTTGGAGATAAGAAACTTCACAAATGAGCATAGACTTTAGGACACCTTGTAGAACAGAATAACATCAAGACTTTAAACTGGGTCATAGATATACGTTATCTATAGCTTAAAATGAAACTGTTAATAGCGATTATGCGTGAAACAATTGATTTAAAAGTACAATATGCATCAAGTATGTTGTTAAATAACCAAATACCCAGGGTATTCTTTTCAAATAGAATACATTAATAAAAATTTTGTTTTCCGCATTATTAAGTATCTTAGATAACATTTTATGTGCGAGGTAACTTACAAAACTAACATGAAATAACGGTGAAGTGTAAATATAAGACGATCAAGAGGAAACATTATATGCATCCTACGCAAAGCGGTTGTATCAATAACTGAGAAACCTTTTCCCAAGTTACTATCATAGTAAATATATGCAGAAAAACAAAGAACCCGCAGAACCTGAAAGGGGACGTGTTAAAGTAATCTACTTATGGTACTCTGAACTTCTTACATTAATCAAACACTATATATATATGTTTTATTTCTCTAATTTGGAATTTAAATTCAGGCAGTACTGATTTACATATCCGATTATGAATACAAGATTGCGGAAGTTTTAATGAGATTTTGTGTTACTTAGACATTGTGCAAAATACCGAAACTCCCTTTCTTTGAGTGGAAGGGTTTTATACAAGTTCAGAGATAAAGTGTTCAGGGTCTATAAAAGGCCTCTCAATATTTATTGTATTCGTTAGATGATTGATATGCTCTCAGGTTAACACTTTTGAACAGCATGATATTAGTTTTCAATGCACATAATGAACATACAGACCGAGCGTCCTGAAAAGAATGGATTAGGCAAAACATGTCATTTTAAAACATAACTATATCGGGTATTAGGTACACATATACATATATATTTGTAATTCAAGATTGGTATCCCAGGTTTACGATGCTGTTTGTTTTATCTTATTAGCATTTGTCAATCTAAAGATATGCTTTATTAACAAAGGTCCCGAAAATACCCTTTGTGCCACTTTTAGACGAAAGAATGCTTGCTAACAAGCATGCACCTAGCATTTATAAAACAAATGACATATGAACCATACAGGATTCACAACGGTGAGTAAAAAAAAACCAAGTGAATAAAAACACCTGCAACAGCATTATATATAATTGGCTAAAGCGCACCAAATGTTGTAATGTCTAATGTCTTTGATGTCACTTTAACAAAGCATCTTGCAGTTTAAATGTATCAGTTCAGGCATGGTGAAGTCTTGACAGCATATATCCTTTGCGGACGTTAGAATCTCGGGTGATCTATTAATATTTACGAACATGGTGTGGCTATTGTGTCTTAGATTACATCTAAAGTGTCAGGTATTCCACAGAACAACCATGTCATGTCAAAATTTGTAAATGCGGCAAGAAATGCTGTGTATCTTGAGACAAAAATAAGACACATGATATCTGATTTGGCTGAGACAAACTGCAACCACCAAAGTGATGTTCGGTTAATATGTCTTGTCACAGTAAAATTAGTAACATCATTTGGTATACTCCGGACTCCTCTTTTTTATGCACTTTAAATGGATTTTTGCTTCTATACGCAGCGCCGGAACGGTTAAGAAATGTTATATATTTGGGTTAACAAAAAAACTACTGTTTACGCGCAACTTGTGAACGATAAATCTTACGTTGCCTAAAAAAGTGACGGACGACCCAAAGAGGGGGGAAATTTACCTTACGTTTGTATTTGGTATTGTATATTTGATCATTGTTTAAAGATTATGTATACTTTTATGATTAAAATGCTTTAAAAGAAAATCAAAACCTTGAATGCGCATATACCGACCCATGTACGGTGTTCTGTTAATACCTTGTCGTCAATTAAACAAATACTGAGGTGCAATGCTAAAATGTGCATTATGCTACAAGGAGAACGCAGATTAAGACAAATACAAATACTGGTGGCTGTAAAATAAATTATTTCCGGATATTTGGACACAATCCAAAATGCATCAATTACGAGCATCAGCAAGTTCAAGGTTGGTGAGATATTCATGATTTGATATAATCTTACGTAAATACTGCAGATTAACTACATTATACAATGCAATATTTCTGTATAATCACGTTTATGTAATACTCGGTGATTCAAGGAAATATATAAGTAGAGTTGGAGACATCGTCTACTTGCTTTGACATATTCCATTATTTTATATTTAGAAAGATTGATATTATAGAATCAAATTGGTCGACACTTACGTCAATTCGGAAATATATTTATTTTAATAGAATACAATAAAAACATCACCACTATTTGATTATGAAAAATGCGATTTTAGCTGAATATTTTAATCAGTAACAACGTTTTCACGTAAGGTGCTTACCATCCTCCTGTTTATTTTTTAAACAAACGACCTATTATGACGGTGCCATCAAGGAAATGATATCATTAAGAAATAAAGTACAATCAGAAAGTTATCACAGCATTATGATTGTTTTCAGTCAGAACTGATTAGTGATAACCTTTGTCTCACGTAATTGTTTTACCCGCGGTCTTAATTATGAATGTACCAATATTTGCCGGGTTGAAAAAAATACCAAATGTGATAAATTAATATCCTTCCCGTAAGGAGTTATTAATACTAAAAGGAATTTTATTAGTTGAAACAATGCAACTAATAGAGTTAACGATAATAAGTAACTTTTACCATTGAAAAATATCTTGACAGGGAGCTTTCTAGCTCTATGTAGTACCAGTGATAGTTCAATATTTACCCTAAAGGCTTTAGTTTAACATCTTCACAATTTCATTGGTAAGGCTTGTCGTAACTAAATTATTACAAACACAATGTTCATAAGTTGTTATTAACACTCAACCAAAACCATATGTTAACACATAGTTATAGTATTCAAACAACCCAGTGAAAATGTGAAGAAAGTTAATTTTTCTTTTACTATGAGTCGGAGAAATGCATTTTTCTGATTTTTGTATATGTTTTAATTTAGAGTTTGTTCTCTTTAATTATAAACATGATATATATGATATCATTGCATTGTCATGAAGCCTAAACTGATTACTTATGTCTCCCGTAATTGATTTTCCCGCGGTCATGATGATTTTAATATATCGCTGCTGAAAATGGTATAGGAAAAAACCAAAGCCCATACATAAATTGCAAATTTTGGCACATAGAGAATGTTTTGATAAGAATCTGTCTGGCTCATTGGAGTATATACTTGAATTATGTAGTATTTATACACCAGGCTGTAGCTTTTCAACTTCAACCATTTCTATAGAAAAGCTTGAAAATGCTTGTTTCAGCTTCATAATTAAAACCTGCACATTTTGTTACACGATAGGCTACAAGTATCATATTTCCAAGACTTGAAAATATTGTATTCCTGGGCCAGATAAAAATGTCATGAAGCAGAAACTACACTGGTATTACCGCTCATTAATCATACGTAAGGTTGAATGGCTGATAGAGCAAGCCTATCCTTCTTTCAAAAATCATTATTATTATCTTTCTCTGATAACCATGCATGCGGATAAAATAAAAGTTCATCTTTCTAGAGTTGAACATAATACATCACTAAATGACAATTATGTAATATAATGTCACCATGAGGTCGGCTAATAATGTATCGGTTGTCAATTAACCATTATGATATCTTCAATCATTAATGTTTGTCAAGTTTAATTATCTGGCAGTAAGACATGTGGCCATACCATGAAATATAATATCAGTGCTATGGTTATACTGCGCATCCATAACTGTTAGCGCATATCGGTTATTGTCATAAACATACATTATGTCGGAAATATGTTGTAATGCACCTATTTCAGATATCTTTATTGTAGTTTACATGTAGTTTTAGGTACTTTGTATATCAAGTAAACTGTTTTTGTTAGTGTCTTGAGCGCCCTAGGCTTTTAACAGGTGGATGTGTGCCTTGTCGAAATATTATTATTATTTAATAGTATTATTATAACGCCAAACACAAAACAGTAAAATGTACTTCCTTTGGTTGTGTTGTCTACTCAACTTAAAATTCAAAGTAAAAATGTACTGACGATTGTGTCTTTGTCATTTAGGTTTACAAAAAATCACTTCATAAATACGTACACCAAAGGCTTAGAAATATTAAATAATGATTTATGTAAATATCTTAATTAACGTAAACATATTTTAGGTTTGATTTAGTTACTTATTATAATATTAATCTGATAGTAGTAGTAACATATTTGATTCCAAGTATCGCGTTTTTCTATTCTAGTATTAGGAATCCGACGCCTTAAAATACTGCATGCTACTGTTACACTATAATATGAACCCATACTGGAAGTATTATTACACATATCATGTTTTTTGTCTATTATTTGTTATATTGTCTGACTATCTCAGCACCGTTATAGTAATCAAAAAACACTGACGCTGCTACAATTACTCAGCTGTAATATTTATTAGCTTGTTAAATTACGTTCTAGTGTAAAATAAAAAATATAACATAATTGATGTCTTAAGAGATGGAAATATTAAACATATCATCCTTTTTATTAATTATTTGTTATAGTGTCTGGTGTTGACTATCTCAGAGCCCTTATTGTATTCAAATAACACTGACGCTGCTAAAATTACTCAGGTGTAATATATGTTAGCTTTTTAAATAACGTTTTAGTAAAATAACAAATATGTCTTTAGAGATATCACCATTTTCTTTTAAGGCACTTTGTTTTGTTATTTTCTAGGCTCGTGGGATCTTTTAAGACCAGTCTAAAACGGATAATAATTCTTTTAAAATGAATAATTCTAATGTTGGTAAATTAATTCAATTGTCCGAAACTGTTGGGACACTCTTGAGACACATGCAAGTAGAGGGAAGTGATTTATAGAGGATGTATTGAATATGGATGCTATAAATTTAAACACGTGTCAACTTAAGTTACTCACTTGGAGCTATGACATTATTAAAAGAAAAATCCTTGCTTCAAGATCAATCACATATGGTGGGATTGGCGGAGTTTGGGAACACTATTTTGCCTCTTCTCAACCGCGGGTTCAAGGTCATTCGCTAAAACCGTAGGTTCGCGTTCATCATTCGAAATCGTAGGCGAAGGTCATTCGCTAAAAACCGTAGTTTCAAGGTCACCCTCTGAAAACAGTAAGTTCACGGTCGTCCACATAAACCGTAGGTTCACGGTCAGCCCCTAAAAACCGTAGGTTCAAGGTAATTCGTTATAACCGAAGGTTCACGGTCAACCTCTTAAAATCGTAGGTTCACGGTCAACCTCTTAAAACAGAAAGTTCACGGTTATCCTAATAAACCGTAGGTTCACGGTCAGCCTCTAACACCGTAGGTCATTGCTTAAACCGTAGGTTCACGGTCAACCACTTAAAACAGTAAGTTCACGGTCATCCTCATACACCGTAGGTTCACGTTCAGCCTCTTAAACCGTAGGTTTACAGTCATCCTCCTCTATACTCCTACTTGAATATAATTAATTTGACATTTTTATTGTGTTTGTAGAAAGTGTTTGGTTTTTCTTTTGTATCCTTAAATAGTTCCATCAGATGCAGTTATGTTAATAATGTAATAAAAAAGGAGCTGTGAATAAGGTTTTTTTACTCAGTTTCTTATCCTAAAAATTTGGATTTTTGCTTCGAAAAAAAAAAGTTTCAGCTATAATACATCTAACTTTGTTTATAGTATGGGTTTGAAAATGAAACACATCTTGGTAAATTTTTGAATTTTATTTCAATTAGGCAAAAAAGTAGTTTCTTTTTGCAAACTTGACTTTACTACGACATAGGAAATAAGAAAGGGGGTGATGATTGATCTTCCCGCTTAAGACGACGCTTAACTTTAACTGAGTTTACGATACACATAGTACTGGTTTTGACAAAACACGTCATAAACTTTTAATAAGTCTTTGAGCTACATCCCTGGATGGAAGAGGGCGAATTTGTGGCATCCATATTCATCACGTGATACGTACTTGCTTCGGGCACTTCTGCGTAATAACGGCTGTGAACACACGTGCAGCAAGAACACTAATGACCTTGACAAGACAACAAGATTGAATGGTAATGAAAATCCCCTAATTAGATCGATCCAGGTTGTAATCAAAGGTAAGTAAAACAATGGAATGCGATTACTTGTGATTGATCCTACAATACTACACTACCTAAATGGCAAACAAACAAGTGATGCAAATCACAGGTTGTAAATTTGATTACCTTAGGTAATTCTTACCCTCAGGGGACATGGAGATTGTGTTCTTTGTCATAGCGATATATTGGACACCCATCGTAGTGGTGGTTAATTTTTATTTCGTTTTAGTTTAGTTTAGTTTATTAGCTTCTTCTGCTTATCCATCTGCTTGTATTTATATTATATTATTTATTCTATGGTAGCTAGCGCTAATTTCTACTTAAGCCGACGTCAATTCTGCAATACATATATTCATCAACATTATACAACAAGCAGCGTTTACCATTATTACAATTCTTACAATTGTATTATTCAATTACCTACGTGTTTTTAATGTAGTTGCTATCATAATTGTGCTTTGCATTGCAATGCTACCGGGTTTTTTAAAATATAAAATCATTCGATAATTTTCATACTGTCAAAATCAAAATCCTTGAACGCAATGCAAGTACTTCCTGACAAGATACGATGTAACAGACTGTTTCACATTTAACAATAATCCAATAAAAACGTACGATACCATCTGGAATATTCTTTTCAATTTTCATATTTCTATTATCCCTACTTTTATTGAAAACGAATTTACATACAGTTATTATAACATTACATTGCCGTTCAGCTCCAACTGTTTGCTTTTGTCTCCCGTTATAGACTTACCCACGGTTATGAGTATGAATGTATTTAACATATTTCGTTTGTTTTAGAAAAACAATGTATGATATTATATTTTCAATTACAACAATGTCCTTTTAGTGAGATATTAATAATACACGGACGCGTAACTGAAAATGCAATTTCAAAAGTCCACTTTTCATCTGTGACTCTATCCACTTACTAAATATTTTAATAGAAATAATGCCTATCTCCCCTGAGTATCCTGAGATATTACGTATTTACACAGCAGGTTTGAGCGAACTTCATCATTATCTTTGGAAAGCTTTAGAGCAGCTGAACAACGAGAAATGTTTAATGTTCATTTAGTTGCTAATATTCAACCCGCTATCAAAAATAGAACTTGCAGACATCTAAGTGATAATATACATTGTTATAACCCTTTGAACCATTTCAGCAAACTTAAAAATGCACACGTCTACATTATTATCTCTCATTAATCAATTGTTAGGTTGAATGCCTAACTTCCTTTTCGATTATCATTATCATCTTTCTAGATTAATCTTGACCGCAGGTAAAATATAATGGATTCATTTTTCTTAAGTCATATATGATACATACATGTATTAGCAATGTCACAATCTGGGTAATGTGTTGTGGATTGCCTATTAATCATTTTGATATATTTAATCATAAGGGAGAATTTGTTTTGATCTTTGTCTTTAGTTATTATTTGTCTGGAAGGCAACATTTCCCTTAGCTCATTGCAATGGTTATAATGACGTATCTGTATGCCCTAACAATGCATATTGTACCCTTGTCACTACTTTCTAACCAAGTACAGTGTACAATTTCCCGCGGTCATGATGGTTTTAATATATCGCTGCTGAAAATGGTATAGGAAAAACCGAAGCTCATCTATCAATTGCAAAACTTTGCACATACAGAATATTTTGATAAGAATCTGTCTGGCTCCTTGGAGTATATACTTAAATGGTGTAGTATTTACATACCAGGCAGTAGCTTTTCAACGTCAACCATTTCGATAAAAAAGCTTGAAAATGCTTGTTTCAGCTTCATAAGTAAAATCTGTACTTTTGTTGCTGATGTTCAACACGTATAACACGATATGCTACATGTATCATATATCAACATTTTGAAAATATTGTATTCCTTGGCCATTGAAAAATGTGATGAAGCAGAACCTACACTGGTATTAACGCTCATTAATCATACGTAAGGTTGAATGGCTGATAGAGTAAGCCTATCCTCCTTTCAAGAATCATTATTATCATCTTTCTCTGATAACCATGGATGCAGATAAGATAAAAGTTCATCTTTCTAGAGTTGAACATAATACATCACTAAATGACATTTATGTAATATAATGTCACCATGAGGCCGGCTAATAATGTATCGGTTGTCAATTAACCATTATGATATCTTCAATCATTAGAGGGAATCTTCTTTAATGTTTGTCAAGTTTAATTATCTGGCAGTAAGACATGTGGCCATACCAGAAAATATAATATCAGTGATAATGGTTATACTGCGCATCCATAACTGTTAGCGCATATCGGTTATTGTCATAAACATACATCATGTCGGAAATATGTTGTAATGCACCTATTTCAGATATCTTTATTGTAGTTTACATGTAGTTTTAGGTACTTTGTATATCAAGTAAACTGTTTTTGTTAGTGTCTTGAGCGCCCTAGGCTTTTAACAGGTGGATGTGTGCCTTGTCGAAATATTATTATTATTTAATAGTATTATTATAACGCCAAACACAAAACAGTAAAATGTACTTCCTTTGGTTGTGTTGTCTACTCAACTTAAAATTCAAAGTAAAAATGTACTGACGATTGTGTCTTTGTCATTTAGGTTTACAAAAAATCACTTCATAAATACGTACACCAAAGGCTTAGAAATATTAAATAATGATTTATGTAAATATCTTAATTAACGTAAACATATTTTAGGTTTGATTTAGTTACTTATTATAATATTAATCTGATAGTAGTAGTAACATATTTGATTCCAAGTATCGCGTTTTTCTATTCTAGTATTAGGAATCCGACGCCTTAAAATACTGCATGCTACTGTTACACTATAATATGAACCCATACTGGAAGTATTATTACACATATCATGTTTTTTGTCTATTATTTGTTATATTGTCTGACTATCTCAGCACCGTTATAGTAATCAAAAAACACTGACGCTGCTACAATTACTCAGCTGTAATATTTATTAGCTTGTTAAATTACGTTCTAGTGTAAAATAAAAAATATAACATAATTGATGTCTTAAGAGATGGAAATATTAAACATATCATCCTTTTTATTAATTATTTGTTATAGTGTCTGGTGTTGACTATCTCAGAGCCCTTATTGTATTCAAATAACACTGACGCTGCTAAAATTACTCAGGTGTAATATATGTTAGCTTTTTAAATAACGTTTTAGTAAAATAACAAATATGTCTTTAGAGATATCACCATTTTCTTTTAAGGCACTTTGTTTTGTTATTTTCTAGGCTCGTGGGATCTTTTAAGACCAGTCTAAAACGGATAATAATTCTTTTAAAATGAATAATTCTAATGTTGGTAAATTAATTCAATTGTCCGAAACTGTTGGGACACTCTTGAGACACATGCAAGTAGAGGGAAGTGATTTATAGAGGATGTATTGAATATGGATGCTATAAATTTAAACACGTGTCAACTTAAGTTACTCACTTGGAGCTATGACATTATTAAAAGAAAAATCCTTGCTTCAAGATCAATCACATATGGTGGGATTGGCGGAGTTTGGGAACACTATTTTGCCTCTTCTCAACCGCGGGTTCAAGGTCATTCGCTAAAACCGTAGGTTCGCGTTCATCATTCGAAATCGTAGGCGAAGGTCATT
Organism: Ophiopholis aculeata; assembly: GCA_032273385.1. Classification (NCBI taxonomy): domain Eukaryota; kingdom Metazoa; phylum Echinodermata; class Ophiuroidea; order Amphilepidida; family Ophiactidae; genus Ophiopholis; species Ophiopholis aculeata. The sequence continues at coordinate 5,539 of JAUMTS010007802.1, read as the reverse complement.
CGCTAAAAACCGTAGTTTCAAGGTCACCCTCTGAAAACAGTAAGTTCACGGTCGTCCACATAAACCGTAGGTTCACGGTCAGCCCCTAAAAACCGTAGGTTCAAGGTAATTCGTTATAACCGAAGGTTCACGGTCAACCTCTTAAAATCGTAGGTTCACGGTCAACCTCTTAAAACAGAAAGTTCACGGTTATCCTAATAAACCGTAGGTTCACGGTCAGCCTCTAACACCGTAGGTCATTGCTTAAACCGTAGGTTCACGGTCAACCACTTAAAACAGTAAGTTCACGGTCATCCTCATACACCGTAGGTTCACGTTCAGCCTCTTAAACCGTAGGTTTACAGTCATCCTCCTCTATACTCCTACTTGAATATAATTAATTTGACATTTTTATTGTGTTTGTAGAAAGTGTTTGGTTTTTCTTTTGTATCCTTAAATAGTTCCATCAGATGCAGTTATGTTAATAATGTAATAAAAAAGGAGCTGTGAATAAGGTTTTTTTACTCAGTTTCTTATCCTAAAAATTTGGATTTTTGCTTCGAAAAAAAAAAGTTTCAGCTATAATACATCTAACTTTGTTTATAGTATGGGTTTGAAAATGAAACACATCTTGGTAAATTTTTGAATTTTATTTCAATTAGGCAAAAAAGTAGTTTCTTTTTGCAAACTTGACTTTACTACGACATAGGAAATAAGAAAGGGGGTGATGATTGATCTTCCCGCTTAAGACGACGCTTAACTTTAACTGAGTTTACGATACACATAGTACTGGTTTTGACAAAACACGTCATAAACTTTTAATAAGTCTTTGAGCTACATCCCTGGATGGAAGAGGGCGAATTTGTGGCATCCATATTCATCACGTGATACGTACTTGCTTCGGGCACTTCTGCGTAATAACGGCTGTGAACACACGTGCAGCAAGAACACTAATGACCTTGACAAGACAACAAGATTGAATGGTAATGAAAATCCCCTAATTAGATCGATCCAGGTTGTAATCAAAGGTAAGTAAAACAATGGAATGCGATTACTTGTGATTGATCCTACAATACTACACTACCTAAATGGCAAACAAACAAGTGATGCAAATCACAGGTTGTAAATTTGATTACCTTAGGTAATTCTTACCCTCAGGGGACATGGAGATTGTGTTCTTTGTCATAGCGATATATTGGACACCCATCGTAGTGGTGGTTAATTTTTATTTCGTTTTAGTTTAGTTTAGTTTATTAGCTTCTTCTGCTTATCCATCTGCTTGTATTTATATTATATTATTTATTCTATGGTAGCTAGCGCTAATTTCTACTTAAGCCGACGTCAATTCTGCAATACATATATTCATCAACATTATACAACAAGCAGCGTTTACCATTATTACAATTCTTACAATTGTATTATTCAATTACCTACGTGTTTTTAATGTAGTTGCTATCATAATTGTGCTTTGCATTGCAATGCTACCGGGTTTTTTAAAATATAAAATCATTCGATAATTTTCATACTGTCAAAATCAAAATCCTTGAACGCAATGCAAGTACTTCCTGACAAGATACGATGTAACAGACTGTTTCACATTTAACAATAATCCAATAAAAACGTACGATACCATCTGGAATATTCTTTTCAATTTTCATATTTCTATTATCCCTACTTTTATTGAAAACGAATTTACATACAGTTATTATAACATTACATTGCCGTTCAGCTCCAACTGTTTGCTTTTGTCTCCCGTTATAGACTTACCCACGGTTATGAGTATGAATGTATTTAACATATTTCGTTTGTTTTAGAAAAACAATGTATGATATTATATTTTCAATTACAACAATGTCCTTTTAGTGAGATATTAATAATACACGGACGCGTAACTGAAAATGCAATTTCAAAAGTCCACTTTTCATCTGTGACTCTATCCACTTACTAAATATTTTAATAGAAATAATGCCTATCTCCCCTGAGTATCCTGAGATATTACGTATTTACACAGCAGGTTTGAGCGAACTTCATCATTATCTTTGGAAAGCTTTAGAGCAGCTGAACAACGAGAAATGTTTAATGTTCATTTAGTTGCTAATATTCAACCCGCTATCAAAAATAGAACTTGCAGACATCTAAGTGATAATATACATTGTTATAACCGTTCAAACCATTTTAGCAAATTTAAAATGCGTACGTCTACATATTGCCTCTCATTAATCAATCGTTAGGTTGAATGCCTAGCTTCCTTTTCGATTATCATTATCATCTTTCTAGATTAATCTTGACCGCAGGTAAAATATAATGCATTTATTTTTCTTAAGTCAAATATGATACATTCATGGATTAGCAATGTCATTATCTGGCTAATGTGTTGTGGATTGCCTTTTAATCATTTTGATATATTTAATCATAAGGGAGAATCTGTTTTGATCTTTGTCTTTAGTTATTATTTGTCTGGAAGGCAACATTTCCATTAGCTCATTGCAATGGTTATAATGACGTATCTGTATAACCTAATTGGACAAATTGTACCCTTGTCACTACTTTCTAACCAAGTACAGTGTACAACTTCTTTCCGACTGTCTCTAAACATCACAACTATGAAAATTAACATTTAAGATATTTTCAGATAATGTATAGGCCCCTAGCTATTTCAACACATATTTCCCCTGTTTACCAATCTACCAAATTAACTCACGTTTATAACTATTTTTAGGCATATTTGAAAAAAAAAAGAATTATAAATTTATATCAATATTGGAGGCGCTATAAAAAGAATAACACTTTATTAAAAAAATTATATTTTAGTTGAAATAGCAACTATTTTTTCATATTTTGATGAATACATTTTTTGTCATTTCTTTCCTGTCTGTCCTTACTTTTTCTTTCACTTTGATAGTAATGTGGTGGTAAAATCAAGAAAGGTATTTTGATCAATAGCACCGTCAATAGTTTTCATTTTCTTAATAATGGAACAAATTCTACATACGACAAACAACCATGTAAAAGATTATACTGGACTAAACTTATGCAAACACTCATAATGGTTATTATATGTTAGGTTTAATGTATAAAAAAATATCAATTCAATAATATAAAATAATATACAATTATTAAATAATATAAAAAAGATATTCGTACTATAACCATGGTTATACAGTTTAGTTACATTGTTGCAGTTTCACATTATCGTAATTAACTGAGCGTCAGTTAGACTGCCCGTGACGGACTTCTATATAAAGCAATTTATGTAATTTGTAATTCCTTAGGCTTTTTGTTGTCTTGTTATGATATTCTTTTTCAATCATTATATACATTCATCACAAACACTACTCGCGTTGCTTTAGATGATGTTTGTATTGTCTATGTTAGCTATGTATCACGCTTTGTGCGAGTAAAAGTACGCGCCTCAGGAACAATAAATGAAAACATAACAATAAATGTTTTTAGAAGCATACTTTGTCTACTACTCATAATTTACGGATGTCAATTATTTTTCCAACGTGGGTGTAAAATATAATAACATAATTGTGTCATCCCCAGAGCGGTCAGCAACGGAAGATCATTACTTCTCACAAGATGCAAGGGATTTGCAACTTTGAATAACAGTAACTTTAAAGACATGCCAGAAGGATGTGACAGAGGTGGGAGGATGCTAGCCCCATAAGTGGACAGAGATAAGGACATTTTTGCATTTTCATGGCCAATTGTGCATTTAAGGATGTCCGCATCAAAAGTCATAAACAATTTGTAATCCTTCGAGTCGATAACAATAGCATGTGATACGATCTAGGAGGAGAAACGCATTCATGACGATGATATAAAACTTCTTGCAGTTCAAATATTGTAATCGACGTCAAATTAAAAAGATTTAATATGCAAAATATCTCGTAATTTATGTGGCGAGGATGTATCTGACCAGGAGCTTGCATTTATATAATTAATTAGGACAACATTATATCGTTGATTTATGAAAATGGGTTTTCTTGCGCAAATACAAATTTTTAAAAGAGTTAATAATATTAAGAATAAAACTTACCATATAAACTTGCCAGAGTCTTTAGATCTTTACGATTAAAAAGGAAGCATTTGGGTGGGCATCCGGCCACACCCGCATCCACACGTGGGCGACGTGCGACCAAAAACATGCCCTTGATATGGCTACGTAAACTACTAAATATTTCGATCCAAGAACATTTTGCAAAACTTTCTCAAACAATGCAATTCAATTATTATCGATTGATCAAAACAATGCTGATGTAGCTATATGGTAAACAAACAAATAAGCGATGCAAAGTAACATCAAATTTGATAACCCTTGGTAATTCAATCCCATTGGCTACAGAGGAAAGTGCTTTTGTACGCAAAGTGAATTTACAATGGCAATTATTCGTCCAAAATCGATGTTAATAACTTTATAAAACAACAATTACAGACTAGCTCTTAGAAATAAAAGGCACAACAAGTTATGTTGACATTCATAATTCCTCATGGGCAAGAGTGACAAAATCAGAAGAAAAAAACAAAACAGAATATTTATTGTACCCTCAACCTAAATGTAATCGTTTGTTCCCTCGATTTTGACATTTGCCTTGACCCCGCCTTTTTAGATGTTATTATAGATATTCAGCAAATTCATATAACAGCATACATCTACAGATGCGTTTGCTTTTATTTCTAACACGATCTGGTTTTCTATGGAGAAGCCAGGCATGTGATGAGATGGAAGTGCCCGTTGCATGAACAGATATTCATAGAGAAGTCGTCTTAATATATGATGAATATTTGTTGCTGTGTGTATGAGGCCACAGGACCGTCTAGGTACAATTTCCTTGTTACTGATGCGGCCACAACGTTTTACGATTTCTGAAGTTCAAACATAATTACGCTTACAAATTTGTACTTATGATTATTTTTTCCATGATGCATAATATCTGAGACTATAATACCTAAATTGTAGAGCTTTTTGTTTTACAGTTTTGAAATATACTTGCGTACAGTGTCCTTTTAACTCTTTTTGAGCATAATTTTTTAAAACTGTGGCAACTCGTTAACTCAAAGTTGTCTGGGCGGGCTAGCTAGCTGGGTCTAAGATTTAGTTTGTGTTAACAGGAATTGATCATAATTCAGGTTATATTTCAGGGATGCCAGTCTTCCGGTTTTACCAGGAATTCCGTTTTTTTAGATAACAGGGATAAAAATCCGGATTTAAAAAAACGAGAAAAAAACGAGCTTTTTTTATTTTTATTTTTATATATTTTTTTTAAAACTTATTTTTCTTGCACTTAATAATGATTTAAAAGCTATTAATTGGTGGACATTGTAGTATCTTTAGTTTAATTTTGAATTATAATGGAAGTTAACATTTGAATATGGAATTAATACCAGGAGAGCTCTCAAAATGGTTTTAAATATGCCAAACTCCAGGAGCTTCGGGGAGGGGCGGGAAAAATGGGTCCCCTGGGCCCCTGGCCGTTTTGGCTTCGCTCGCTCAGCGGATTTGTCACTGGCTATTTTAGATTTCAGGTTTTTTGAACATAAACTGCTGGCAACCCTG
>JAUMTS010007691.1:0-11650 GCA_032273385.1 Ophiopholis aculeata | reverse complement strand
AATCTGAACCGGTACTATAACATTTGACCATGTAGAGTTTGTTAGAATAAATTGACCTTTAACACTATACATTTATTGTTTTCATGATATCACAATCACAAAATTTGTCTGATTTTATTTTATGTGAAAGAGGCTATTTCAATAACGTGAAGCCGAGCTCCGCGCAGTGAAAAAAAGCTCCACGTAATGAAAAACACAAATCGGATTGGTCGATTTAGTTACGTGTAGCTGCGGAATAGCTACACGGAGCACCTCCACGTGAATGATACCATCGGCGCGCTATATACGTTTTGCACGGTGCTTCCTACCTAGATCGATGTGCAACATTCTACAGCCCACTGTCGACGGTGATTTTATCTGAAGACATATAAGTTTATCTAAATAATGACATAACGCAAGACATGCTTAAAATCAGTGCTGGCAATAATGCACCAAAATAAATGTATATAATTAGTGTTTTTTTCTTTTAGTAATTTGTGCATGCCAATTTACCTGTCTACAAGATAATTTCAATAGAAAAGGAAGTTCTCAGCCGGCAGATACTTCTCCTGTTTGTCCTTTTTACAAGTAAACATCGGACAGTATAATATTGTTTACGTTTTTTGCCTTTGTGCGTTAAAGAAGGGTTCTCTGTGATCTCCGTTCGTACTATTGTGTTGTGTATGATGTGATTATAATGTACAAGTATTGTATTTGTTATTTGTAAGCAATGTTGTTCTCATTAATATGATGTCGTACTTTGCTGAATCACACTCGACTTATTTTCATGTTGTTTAAACATCTAAACAAAAGTTTTATATCTATATTAATCACATCTAGAATATAATTCTCTGTGTTTTGTTAATAGATTAAATAGATCATTCTGATATCATAACGTGTAGAATATATCATGCTACAACCGCCATGGGCGTCGCTTGCGGTGGATACAGGCCGTTTTATACATTGCCTTTATTATTATCATTATTAAACCGCAGTTGCAAAATGGCACAAAGTAGTCATACATATGAAACAATAAATGGTTTGCCATCCTAGAGTGCATTTATTTTAGCTCATATCAAAGAGCAAGGAGTTTAAACTCGCCTTTTCGGTTTGTATGCCTGTCGTAATCACTCAACAACTTATCTATTTTGGTAAATGGGGTCAATTAGTTGAAATTGTAGTTTCGGAGCTAAATATGTTGAACTGGCAATTGAAGTGGGAAACACGTGAAAGCGTGCCTGCCTAAATTTATTTTGCAGATACTTGTTAAAACTCAAAGTACTACTTTGCTAACTTGATTTGTGTTGAGGAGACTACTGAAGAATTTGCGATAATGTTTTTATTATTCCGTGCATATAACCGCTACAAGTTGAGCTTGATCTATGTTCTTACGTTCTTGTCAATTGCCGCTATTCAAAAGAGCTTCCTCAAAATAGCACTGAAGAATTTGGTCTTCAGGGGAATTTTAAGCAGCAGTGTGTGTGTAACTTTTTATACGCGTCAACAATGAATCATGTACTTCCGAATCATACATTTTGTAAAGTATATTTTGCTACTTGCATGTGCAGTGATTGAGAAGTAAGGGCTAAACAATAGTTAAACTACATAGTGTAGTGTCTTCATGAGAGGATCTTACCTTTTCAGCACCAATAAATATCTTAATATAGGCATACTATTTTACTTCTTACAAATCAGGGGCTATGAAAGATCATTGAAGTTCTTGGTTCCCTGGCGAATATATGCTTGTGAAAAGCGTCTACAAAAATGTTCATAAACATACTCTGGTTCAACTGAACTCAAGCTTATTAAATTAAATAAGAGAAACTTACCCTGGCAATCTACTGTCAATATAATTTCTCTTATCAATGAAATGGATGAACAATAATAACCACTTTGCCTACAAAAAGGAAGATCCATGCATGTAAGGATAACATATCTTTTTTACTGCAGACTGCGAACTAATACCTTATAACTAAAAAACGCAACCATTTGTATTAATGTCTAGCATAATATTTTTGTACAATGATGCTAAATAAAAGTATTAACATACTATCTTAATTTGTCACTGATATAACACAAATTGTAATCTTAGGTCAATATTGAAATAACTACTCGTTGCTAAACCTCTCGCTGATGCCAAATAAAAGTAATAACTCCTTAAAATTACTTTACACACCAACTTGAATGTGTCAATAAAATAAAGTAAGTGGTAATCGCAGCTAAAAGGGGTACAGACTTCTAGTTAGGTAAACATTTTGTTAGTGTCGGACGCATCATTATAGTCATAATAAGACAATGAATACGTATACTTCTCCCAAGACATAGTAAAGTGCTCAGTCAATTGTTTGTTGATCGTGCCGTAGACATTTGAATGGTATAAATAACCTAACTAGGGAAACAACTCTTACACCAGATACGTTTTTGTCTTTAGAGAACATAAATTTGGCCTGTCTTCTAACCAATTTTATAACCAACTCTTTAGGTAACAGAAGTTGACAATCAACTATTCCTTAAAGGCATGCCGAAATGTCGACTGTCCTTGACATGCTTTGAAGTTTCCGAGCGAGAATGTATTTTTCCATGAGTGGCAATTATCTTAACCGGATATTATATTGCGCATTACATGAAAGCGTACTATATAAGACATTTCTCTATATTACTCAGAGTTATTGTCTTGACTTTATTTTTCATTTTATTTAACTTATTTAAAATTAAATATGGCAGAACGAAGTGGCCATCATATTCCTCTTTTTTGAGAATATTTTTTTTTTAAATCTGACAATATTCAAATGTTTAAATCCGACTGTCTAAACTTTAAAATTGTTGATATATAGCCATAAAACTCAAAGTACACAGTAATACACATATATTTTAGATTGATAGTATTTCCTCACTGCACATCGACGGAAGAGGCAAACCATTTTTGCGCGTTTTCATGTTAAATTTAACGTATGAAAAACAAAGTTCCTAAGTTAACTCGGTATGGTTGAAGCCATTCTGACTATCAATTGACAGCCAATGCATGAATTTGGGGTAAACGTTTAAGTGGGTATGAAGTATTGTGTTTCCTGCACTTTGCCTTATATCAGGACTAATAACAAACAGGGAACGTGACTTGTGAACCACAAATATGAGGTAAGAATATATGTGATACAGTACGTCAAAAGAGAGGACTTTGCGGCCAACTAGTATTAAAGAAATGGATAAAGACATGCATGAAAAATGAACAAAATAATAAGACATCGTGACACACTTTATGTGATACAATGTCAATGCTTTGACCAATTTTAACAGGGGATGACTCAAAATACAGCTCATTAGGAAATGATATGCTGCATTCCATATGTTTGTAAAATAATTCTACTTGAAAACTGCTTATCCACAAAAAAGCCTGTGTAGAAAATGCAATAAGATATTTCGACCCCAGCAGAATTTTTGTCAATGGCGTAAAAACAGGACACGATACAAACAACCATATGTAAACAAATGAAAAACAAAGAACATGTTAATTAATAACACAATTATAAAGGTAGCAAGGTTATAAAACAAGGTTAAAAAACAAATGTAGTAAAAGTGAAACAAATCAAACAAGGACATGAAACAATGAGTTCAACAAAGTACGGGAAGTGACAAGTGGTATTAGTTGGGGAGAAGGAATTTACAAGAAGGGATTAATTATGACATTATGCAAATGAGAGAGTAATGACTTATGTAAATGTAAGTAAGAAAATAAATATTAGCAAGAGAATTCACATATAAACATTTCATAATTCCAAGAATCAATCAGAGTCACAAACACCGGCTTAGGACGCGGTTGGTACGATGAAAGCGCTTCTGAGTAAGCGAAACTTAAGTAGTGTAGAAGTCTAAATTCTTAATTATTGATTTTATCACAACCATTTTCACCATTTTTTCTAAAAAATGTTTTTTGAAAATGGATTATAAAATAAAGAGTAAATAAACAAATAAAACCGATGAAATAACACAAAATTGTATAATGAAAATAAGCGTGAAGAATGTAAATTTGTTTTTTTTAAGAACAAAATATATAATTGTTAGCCTTCATTTACCAGGTATTTCAGCCACATTTAGCAGGCATTGCTCCATTCTGTAGGGAGGGTCGGCAGAAAAACAAGATTATATCAATTTTCTAATTGATGTGGCAGCAATGGCATAAAAAACAACATGCTGAACGGAATCAGAGCTGGTTGTAAGGAAAACATTATTTTAATAGAACATCAATTTGTATGAGTTTCTCTTGTCTCTGAAAGACATTAAAGCAATACATATCATATAGTAAACGACTTTAAACACAACATGAGGACCAACTGACGTTTAAGAGCTCAGCCATTTTGTTTATTTTTACCAAATGAAAATCTTTAAAAATTCAATTTTTACTCACGGAACAACCCTTTTAAGAGTATATGGTGATTCAACCTGTACCTATGTCTTGAAGCAACAGTTCATGTGCAAATCACTTTAGAGCGTGCACACATACTTTATTATATATTTTTACCCATGGCACAATTAACAAAGGTTTTCAGCATACAATACCGAATTCTGATTTTAAATCCGCTGATATTTTCCTCCGTTATGTAAAGTACCTCCCCTATAATATGAATTAAGGATCTAGACGAAAGAAGAAAGGAAGTGCTTCAACGGTCACGAGTACTAGATTTCCAGCACTATGCCTCATATCAGAACCGTTAACAAGAAGATGACGTGACTGGTTGACAGTAGGGTGTGAGACAAGAAAAAAAATTGAATACTGTATAATTTATTTCGTTTCGCCTCACTTACTATTTGAATTATAAAAATGACCAAACAGCATTGGTTATTACAGTAGAGGATTAACACTTTTTAGTCACCCCGAGAAAATTAGACTCGCCTTATTATTTAAATATAGTATATTTGCTGGTAAATTATAGTTTGCTTAATACTGCAAACTGTTATAATTATTTCTAAAATGTAAACATTGATAACAAAAAAAGATATTTCTTGCTATTTTATCATCTTTACTAGTACCTGATCTAAACACCTCCTTTTCAAAGCGCCAAATGCTACTCATTATTGTTCTACGAGTTCTTGCGAAAGGACAAATTAATAGAATAACAATTTCAAGAGAGCTATTGAATGAAGGATTAAGTATATCCAGACAAATTTGAGTTTGTACCATTAATGATTACTATGCTACTACATGTAGTAGTTTTATTGCAAACTTTATCACCACCCTCTGAAACACTTCAAAGTGCGCGGAGGGCAGTAATATTGATAGACTAGTAACTGCGTATATCTTGACGCGAGAACAACTGTACCAAAATATAGCATGTGTGCTGATGTTGGCGTTGTTAAATAATCAAAACCATGCATGACAATTATCATATTATGTTTTAAAACAAAATATAAAATGCAAATGTTGCTTCATTTTTGCTCATTATTATGCAGGGTCAAAATACAAACTTTATTCCCTAATTAATACTGAATTAAAGAAAATTACCCCTCGGATAAAATGAGCTTACCCTACGTGACGCTCACACATTCCAACGCGCTACGCAACACACTGCGTGAGTACACATCGTGCATCACAAAAAAAATGAAGGCGTGCTATTCGGGTATTCTGGCTAACTTGAATTTTGTTTGGGTACTACATGCGCAGGGTGTACGCAGAGTGTACGCGGAGTGTATAAATTGATAGTAATCGCCTCATCACGCACTTTGATGAAAGGGAAAATACCTTGTCACGAGTTTTGACCTCGAACATATATCCCTTAAAACTTGAGACGTTAAACAACATCTAGCAAAATCCACTTACATTTGTTGTTAAAGCTAACACAGGCACAGAAACATTCAAAAATGAACTGAACCATGATAATTCAGAAAGTCAATGAACACCTTTAAGACACAGCAATTATTGACAGGCAAGCTAAACATGTCTACTGTGCTCTCTTATAGACACTTGAGTTCTTTTATCACATCCGATCGTTTGCTTCAGTTAGCTAGCAATGTATGTCGTGCACGGTGTTTCCTATCTAGATTGATATCGAACATCTTATGAACTGAGTATGCTAAATTTGCCTCTGCCTCCTAAGGTTACATTTTCATAGTTATCAAAATCCTTATCTTAACGTCTTCCTCATCGTCATCATCGTTTGCTACATTATCATTTCATATTATCCTGGTGTTATAGCATTCAGGATTCCCTATAACACAGCACCAACCTTCATTCCTAGGGAAACATCATCACATTATTCGTCATCTTTCTCTTCACTATTGTTTCTTAAACATTATCATAATCATTTAAGTGTTATAAAAGTCAAAATTCCCTATAACACAGCATCAACCAACCTTCCTTAGAAATTCGCAGAATATTTTGAGACTTCGATGCATGACATTGCGTATAATATTTTACTACATAGGTATGTGTACTAGGACGCTCTTATTCATGACGCTGGGTGATCATCACCTTTTGCATTATTATCCTCATCACATTGATCTCCCTGTATCCTCTATATTTGCGACCTTCATCTCAACACATACGTTTATCAAAATATCGGCATAACACAAGAAATGTTAGAAATCATTATTGACAATCATGCATCAAATAAATGCAATAAGCGAAACCTCTCTTTATACATTCTGCATGCCATTTTAGCTTTCTATAAGATGATTTCAATAGAATAGGAAGTTCAGTTCCTTCCCAGGCGATAGATACTTCTCTTGTTTGTCCTTTTATCGGTGAACATTATCTTTCACAATTGATTACTTACGTGCTTTGCCTTTGTGTATTGCTTTTCACGCTGCCAATAATTTATTTTACACAAGTTGACAATTTACAGATTTGTCACAAAATCAAATCTCAGAAACTACTAGGCTTGTTTGTTCTCAGTTGAACGCATAATGTTATATAGAATCTCAATGTGGTAATGAACTTTGAATTTTGAATTATCAAAAAATGACATTTTTGACAGGTTTTCTGCACTCTACATCCGTGTGGAGAGGGTTGACGCAATTTAAAGACACACTGATCTCAGTTCGTACTACCGTAGTATAATGTGTATGATGTGATTATAATGTGTATGTATTGAAGCAGAAGAGTTATTAGATGGAAGCAATGTTTTTTCCATTATCAAGATAGCGTACTCTGCTGAAAGACACAAAATTTATTTTGGTTATGTTTACACGTCTAATCGAATTTAGACAGCTAATAATCATAGCTTGAATATAATTTGTTTGTATTTTGTCAATAGACTGAACATATAACTTTGATAGTATAAAGTATAGAATACATTAAGTTAAAAATCGTTTAAAAATATCTGCATCAAATGAATAGACGTCAAAGAAAATTCCTTATTTGATTAAAGAATTTCCACATCAAAGGAGTAAGTATGATTTTTTTTTTACAATGTACATAATTTACTTTGTTAAAATATAAAAAGAAATCCGTTCTTGGTTGCTGCTTGCCGTGTGAAGGTGAAAATGTCGAAAACAGTATTTGGAGTGACATTTAAAGAAATAAAGATAAAACACACAATTTTATGTCTGAACCCAAGTAAACTTCAAGTGCTGTTATGTGTTATTCTACATAATGTCGGCAATAAAAAATATTGTATTCTTTATACCCGGAAAATATACTCATAAATATTAAATAACGAAATTGTCTATCAAATATAAATCAAAGTGGTAGCCCTGGAAGCAATTTTGTCACATTGTGACGTGCTCCATGTAATTAAATATTTGTATTGGGTGTAGTATTCAATAGAATCGATTACCGACCTAGTTAAAATATCATAATATAGGCAATTTAGCCGAGAAAGAGTACCATTTGCCTTTTCAAGTGTTATATTATGTTTGATTGCAATTAAAGGCAAAGTTGAGCACACGATTTGATTTTTTCGTTAAACTTTGCCAGAAATTGTGTATTGTCCAAGATTGATTGTTTTAAGCTGTAATTGTATTTGTTTGCGAACATTTATTATGCATTAAATGTTTGCGTTGTTTTTTCTCTATATTGTAAGTCTAAGGAAAATGCAATAAAGTGCATGTTTAGGTACAGTCATGAATTAAAACGTAACCAATTGATACATTTTTAAGCTTGAATAAAACCATAGAGTGAGCGAATGGAGTATTTGCTTTGTAACTTTATAAAATTCAAATAAATAGGTTTCATATGCCTTATGTCAACAACTGAAATTCTCTTTTTATTCATGAACAATGTAATAATGAGGTTTTTAGAACAAACATGTATTGTATTATGCAACAATTTTGGTTTGTGCATTTGTGAAGATAGACATAACTATTGATTCTGATTTATGTAAAAGTGGCGCCATGATTTCGATTTTCAACGTCACAATTTAATTTTAATTTTATAGAACAAGCGCAACACATTAAAATGAACAAAATTGGTTATTATTATAATATCAAATGCGTAGATATTTGGAAATAAACGTTATTAATTTCTAGTTTTATTGAACTTTTTGAGTCACACTTACAACTTACACTGCAACGTCAGTAATGCACCCTTTAAACTGTCGTTCGCAACAGTGACATGTTATGATAATATTCTTTATAAAAATCCATTATCTGTCATATCAATGAGAAAGTAAAATGAAGAAATGCCTTAAATGTTTTATAAAACAATAAACAGTCAGGTTACGCCAGGCCACTGCCTGTAACGCAGTATAAATTAACACAGACATGAAATTGTAAAACAAATGTTTTTGGATTTTGAAGAAAATAACCTAGATATATTGTGTAATTTTGTTTATAGTTATTTTAAATATGGAACTGCAGTTTAGTTTTCGTGTCTCATCAAGGATATTCACTACTAAATGTCAGGATATATTATGTCACGTGTAAACTTTAATAGCTCGCCTAAAATACAGTTGACGTGACCTCTTTAGACTTGTCCTTATTGATGTGACAGTTCAAATGTAAATCCTCTGAGAATCAGTAGACTATTTGCTTTAATCAAAAAAAGCCTATTAGGTAATTGCTTGAATTAGTTACAAAATTATAACTTGTAAGCAAAAACGAATTGATTTTAGTAATGCTACTAACTATATGTTTGAATTTCATTGGATTTCTGAGTAACAACTTGATATAACTATTATATGATTATTATGTTATATTAGTGCAATAAATCCATAAATATTGTGAAACATTAAAACTTCTTTTCAAAAGCGTTTTGTTAAAACTTCCCTTTTTATAGTTTTAGTCAAGTGTCATCAAACAGAAATAACCACGATGTTTAAGTGGCGCTGTTCAGGAAGAGACATGCAGACGTGAAGACAATTTATGCAGATGACTGGTTATACAGCATCAATCTCGACCAAGTTCTCTCGGGTCATTTATAAATCATGAGAACAAACAGCTAATGTACTAAGTTGTGTCGCGTTGATTGCAACGGAAATTTAAATATGCTAGGGGAAAAGATAGAGTAGATATTGCAAGTATTCTATTGTGTAAATCCTAAAACAAAAAGGAGTTCAAAGAACAGTTAGTCGGGATTTCAAATTACGAGTTTTCGTGTACTTGTCATCAACTTCAAATGTTTTAGATCGTCTGAATAAAAAACAACGATTTTGACTTTATATATAGACTTTACGTGATTTCTTACCATGATTACTAAATTTAATGTTCAGATAAGGACCTAGTTTTATATCCTTTAATACTGTAAAAACACATCAAATCCTAAACAATCTCAACGGGAGCATTTTATTTCTCAAGGTTGGTTTTTCACAATCACTTCTATGTAAGCTGCCCCTAAGAAATAAATGACAGGATTGTGTTATCGGGTATACGACACAACTCCGCTGGGAGTCGTCTAAAATAAACCCCAGATTTATCGAAAATGTATGTCGCTAAAAAAGGTTGACAAAATTGCTTGTAGCGCAGTGAATATTCCAATTTACCAAAGGGAAATGTTTGGATTGATAAAAAAAGGCTTGTTACTTCCAGAGATTTTGCTTACGGAAATGAGTTGCACTGATTTAACAACTAATGCGAAAAGTGTCATCACCTTGTTAAGCACATCTCATGGTTATAATAGCTTGTATTTACATGTTATTTGTTCTTTTTGACAACCGAAGTAGGTCAATATTATTAATTCTTGTATATCAGTACCAGTTAAAATATTTACAAATTAATGGGGTTGTTTTTGCTGTTAAAACCTTTCGTTTGCACAAGTGCCTTTTTTCTTCGGTACAAGCTCAATTTTCGACTTAATAAATTCTTTGCATAATTTGTTTCACTTGTGAACTCGAGTTGAAGACTTGTTTACTAGCTCACTGGATTGAATGATATAAAACTACTAGTAGTCTTTGCGGTAAGCATATTTTGTGATTAACATATATTACTTTTTGTTCGCATAGCATTTGATTATTACTTAATTTGATTTCCTTTAAGTTATTTTGCATGGCAGTCACAGGTATAACAAACACTCAAAATTAGAACACATTTATTGACTACGAATACAATGTAAATTTTGATGAAATTGGTCTGTATTTATCCTGAGCAAAATACACAAGCATTTTTCAAAAAGCAAGTCAGTTTAACTTTTATCCATTGATGATATTAAATGTTAGTGCATTGACGTGTACAGAAGTTCACTACAAAATACATGTAACCTTAATGAGAGTAATTATCATCCTCAAATAGCATCATAGTTAATTATGACTACATATTAGTTTACTTTGAGATCACATGTACGTATTTGTGTCTCCGAATAAATTCCCGCCAAGGTTATTGCCATGGGGCCTTATCAAATGACAGGTGACACGTCACGATCAATAAAGGTGTTAGAGAACAGTTACTGATTAATGAAACACTAGCCTACATAAGTAAGCATATAAATAATTCCGTTGTTTGTAGCTGTTAAGCCTGTCATCTCCTAAAATATGTATTATAAACAGTTAAAGGTGCAGGTATTATATCATAGTAGTTTAAAATACTATGATATAATATTTGCACCTTTAAATACATGATGATCGTGTTTAAATTAAACTTAAAAGTTTAATTTAAACACGACCATCATGTATTTAAACATTACTAAGCTCACTGATGCTTTAAACAAAGACTAAAATTGTATGACCTTTAAATAATTCATTTTAGACAGTTTGAACCCCTTTTGGCGCTGTAGTAAAGAGGAATACGCCTTCATTAATTTATAACCTAGAACTCATCGGTGGATATTGAAAGAATATCTGACCAACATAAATGTACATTGCCTGTAAAGCTACCAAATAGGCAACATATAAGACATATCAAATGACCCAAACGTGATAACCCAGAAGTTTATGAGGAATGAAGCAATTACTAACAGACAAACGTATCATGTCTTCTGTGCCTTAATATTATAGGCACTTGAGATCGTTTATTGCATCGTACTGGAAGCTTATGCCCCATATTCTTCGAATAGTTTCCAGTCAAGGTTATTGCTACGGGGATTTATTAAATAACAGGTAACACGACACGATCAATAAAGGTGTTAGGAAAGAGTGAACGATTAATGAAACACTAGCCTACATTAGTAAGCATGTAAATAATATGTTCGTAGCTGTTAAATATGTCATCTCCTACACTACTAGTATGTAGTATGAATAGTTAAAGGTGCAGTATGATGTCATTATAGTTAAGTTTAATTGTAATACAATAATCATGATTTAAAACAATT
>JAUMTS010007581.1:0-11651 GCA_032273385.1 Ophiopholis aculeata | reverse complement strand
TCTGAAAGACAATTAATCCACGGATATTTATGTGATTTCTATTCATTTCTGTTTTACCTTTTCAGATGGTTTGGTTCCGAGAGTCATGGTATGAAGAAGTGTTACGACAGTTGCGATTGGCCTTGGCCAAGTGCCAAGCAGTAGCATTTGAAAACAGGGGCGCAGGTATGTATGCACAGATCAAAGACCTTGTATCAGAGAGTGCACACCTTCCAGGACAATGCTATGATACACCCGCCATCGTGGATTGTAAACCATGGAAGCTACTGTCTGGCCGAATAGAGAATGGCGTCAAAAACGTTGCATCATAATCGCGTCTTGTTTAATTGCGCGCGTATTTTCCCACACGAGTATAAAGACGCTTTATGACTCCGGCGTGCATGTATAGACTTGTTTTGACGTCAGGTTCATTTTCTAATCGGTTCAGACTGTACCTAGTATGCCTCCAGAAAACATGTCTGCATATTGGTATTAAACTCTTTTTCACTGCATCCAGGATCATATGTATGTTTATGATAAAATGCATAGCGATTTGACAAGATTTGTGTTTTAAAACACTTTGCGCATAAAATGTTTAAGTTCATGAAAACTTGTTGTAGGTGTCATGTCCTCTGCATATCTATGTAACAGACCATCATCTTAGTTTGTATTATATGACATAATTGTGTATCTGATTGATAGATTATAAATAAACTGACACAGGTCAATGGTAATTTTCCAGCTTTTGATTATTGTCTGTTAAAGACTGGGACTTCTCCACTCATTAATTTACCAACAAACATGATGACTTCACCGTTTTTTTGCAACATGCCCTCAGTGCAGTGGACAACTTAAATGCATTATAAATTGCCAATTCGTCTATATTTTTTACTCTTTTTTACTTCAATATTTGCTGGATATTTTCCATTTTTGAAACAACTATAATGACAAGAAAATAGCATTTGTAGCTTTCAATAAAGTCAATGGTGCGTCAGCAGTGCAAGTGAAGCATTGAAGATTTGTTTTATTGCCAATAATTGGTCTAATACTAACCTATCACTAAACCTGACCCTAAATTGGTATACGACCAAGTGGGGATTACTAAGTGGCAAGTCCCTAATGATTTTTATAACCCTTCAACTATACACTGAGTAAAAGTTTCCGAACACTAGCTTTAGGGATTTTAAAATTCATAACATTCTGGAGAAAACTTTTGTAATCAAAGGATGCGCCATGTATTTTTGCACATTTTGACACCCCGTTTGTTGAAATTCATTAAGAAATGTCAGAGATATGACCACTTGATTGTTTTTAGCACAAGTTACAAAAGTGACAAAATAAGCCTATATATTGATTCAAACACTCCCCACAGCATACCCAATGCAGGTCAATGACCGCCCAAATGTCTGAAAGTGTGATGGATTAATGCACCCTGTTGGATTCAATTCAAATCAGCATTTGGATAGTGTGGTATTTAATAAATCAATTAGTAAGTATCTCGTGGCCACTACGAAGAGTGGGGTAGAGATTCAGAGCAACATTTAATCGTTCAGAAAAAGTAGGCATTTTTTTAGTCTTTAAAACAATTTTGAAGAAGATGGTTCCTCATTTCCCAAAACAAATTGCATGGCGAGAGAAATGGCCGATTAGTTAGAATTAGTGCATGAAAAGGGACATTCTGGAGAGGTAGGTTCCAAGCTGTTGGTATCGTGGAGCTTCTTGGACGATTTACCAAAACGTGGACCACCATTGGTAACTTCAGGGAGGCAGGAGGCCATATCTTTTGCTAACAAGGCCCTAACACAAAAGATGTTCCATGTACGAAACCATTCAAATGTTCTTATGGTATAGGCTCTTTTGTCACTTTTAAAAGTCAACATATCTTCAGCATTTGTTCATGGATTTCATCAAGTGAGGTGTCAAAATGTGCAAAAATACATGGTGCATTCTGTGACAACCGATACTTTCTCCAGAATGATAAAGGTTTTGAAATATAGATCCCTAAAGCTAGTGTATGGAAACTTTTGCTCAGTAGTATAGAACAGTTATTAAAGGAGCTATATACTTCTTATCCTCCTAAAATTTGTTGTTTCAGTTGTTGATGCCAAGGTCACACCGCATACACTCAGCTTCGTCAAGAAACTAGTCACCACATTTGGCGTAGGCATAGAAAACGTCAGCAGCGTCGCCACAACGTTCTCCAGTGCCGCATCAGAGTCTCTCGCTAGACGCGCACAAGCCACAGCACAGGATCCAGTGTTCCAGAAGATGAAAACACAATTCACGTCAGATTTTGATTTCTCGCAGCCTGGGGCCATGAAATTACATAATCTTATCTTTAAGCTGAAGAAGTGGATTAAGATTATGGAGGCTAGAACAAAGCTGTTACCAAAGTAAGTAAAATAGGTTGAAAGAAATTATACATTCTTTAGTGCTAATAGAGTGAGCACATTGGCCATCTAGACAACCTTGTTGAAGCAAGGTTGTCTAGATGGCCAATAGAAGCAAAATGATTGTGACTATTTCCTGACAACAGGGTAATAAAAAATAATATGCAACATAGCTTTTATCTAAATGGAAAGGCGCTATATAATTGCTGATTATTATCATGTCAAAAATCAATAAAAATAGGGAAATGGTATATTGTTTGGTCTGAACAATTTGAATTTGAACGTTTGCCTCTCATTTCATGGGAACTCCCGTATCATATTGTTTCTTCGTTTATCATGCAGGTCTTTCTTAATAGAAGAGAAGTGTAGATTCTTGAGCAACTTTTCCTCCAGCACAGCTGATGTGGAACTTCCTGGAGAATTCCTGACACCCAAACACGGCCATTATTATGTACGCATAGCTAGATTTATGCCGCGAGTTGAGATAGCGCATAAACACAACACAGCAGCTAGAAGACTTTATATCAGAGGCAGTAATGGCAAGGTACGTAGGTAGTAAAGTCCGATTTGTGTTATGAGAGTCCTTGGGATTCTCTTGAGGGGGTCTTCCATATTTGGACAGATACACATTTTGAACCTTAAATTGTAGGGAAAATATAAAGGGCCCATTGATGGCTGCCTTTGTTACCCACTTCTTACAGTTTACTTGATTGTGTCACATATACATGTGTCAGTCCTTAAAACTTTGCACCATTTTGTCCTTTTCTATGCAGATCTATCCATACCTGGTAGTCAATGATGCCTCCATGGGAGAATCAAGAAGGGAAGAGAGAGTGCTTCAACTGCTGCGGATGCTGAATCATTTCTTGGCTAAGAGAAAGGTAATTGTGTTAAAAGGTTCAGAGAGGTTGCAAGCAGGGGTGTTAGTTTTCAGGGATAAAAGGTTCAGAAGGGTTGTTAAAATGTAAATGCACACCCTGTATGCGTCTGTGCGCTGCGTGTTGGCATTCCAGCTCAGCATTTGAAATGCCTTACGTGCGGTGTTGGAAATGTGTGGTTCAACTCATTGTTTTAGGTTATTGAAGATCACTTTTTGAATTTGACGGCAACCAAGATACAAGCCTCTTCAATGGCCGACCGTGATATTGTTAAACTACAAAAATCATTGTTGTGTGTATGAAATAGATTAACTATGTAACAAGTACAACAACCGTTGTGTGTGTGCTACTTAGGGCGTGATTATAGGCAGGGATTTTAATTTTCAGGAAAATGTTGTTAGAAATGTAATAATTTCAGGTAATATTGCACAAATCTATTCGTTTGTAAAAAAATATGAAAATGCCATACTCGTAGAGAGTTTTGACCATAATTATAGTGACTTGCATTAATAACAATAGTTATTTGGGTTCATGACCCATATGTGTCAATGTGTTATGCTTTCAATGGAAAATAAAGAAAAGAAGATCATAATTTTCTTCAATTACTGAGGATGCTTAATCACTTCTTGGTGCTAAAGGAAGGGATTTGTGGTAACAGGTTCAGAAAGATTACATGTGGCAATGGTTCGCATACATTTTTATCACAACCAGGAGCGTAGCCAAAAGGCTGGTGCCACCCAGACAGAAAAAAATTGGGGAAAATCAGGACAAAAAGGGAACAATCAAGGACAAACTGGGAATGTCCGTTACCCTTCCCCTGTGGTGAGTAATGCTGGCTATGAGCCTAGCTACGATCCACATCTGTCAAAATGTTCCATTTTTTTAGAGGTGACTCACAAATATAGATAATAAATAAGAGGTAAACATGAGGTAAATGAAGAGGTCAAGATAACCTGGCCAGTTATGTCTTTGCAATTACCTGACTCTAAACAGGTATCTGTTCACAATTTATGAGTTAATTTGTGTGTTTCACCCATGTAAGATGGTGTTACAAAGCAACTAAACAAGAAAGTGCATTGTCATCTGGTTGTCAAACCACTTTCTTGAAGCAATATTGTTTCCTTTTCATTCTTATAGCCTAATGAGCATTCAAAATAGTTTGATCATTAGTTGTGCAAGTATCCACTCAAATAGATGTTGCCTCCATTTTACCCATCTATAAATATGCACAAAAACCATTGGCTGTCACCAAAAGCAATGCCACAAAACAGCGGGTACACAAGAACGCTTGGCTTCTATTTTGACCCTGACGCCATTTGTTTACTCACTGATATATTCCTCATAACATACATAAGCAAGAAACAACGGTATCAAGAAAACTTCAGAGAAATTCAATGCAAATGGAAAATTCTTGGCAAACTACTACCGTCACATGACCTCTGTATTTGAACTTGATAGTTCTACAAATTGTTAATGGTTGCTGTGGTTCAACTATCTCAAGTCCTATATCAAGCAAAAACTCATCAGATATGCCCGGGGGGATGTGTCGCCCTAATGGGTTACTTTTTGTAAATAATCCCTAAACATGGGTCCCACTTTCGTCGAAAAATCCCTAAACATGGGTCCACTTTTCCGGGAAACATCATCAAACATGCTTAAACAGCCACAATCTTTTCGGGCTCGCATGCGAGCCCCAGACAAATCGGAAAATTTGGGTCTTTTTATGAAAAAATCCCTAGAAATGGGTACCCTTTTTGCCAAGTCCGAGTACCCCCGGTCCACGGGCAGATATATATATGTATACAGTACAGATGAGGAACCAGACCCGTAGCCAGGATTGAACTTTGGGTGGTGCGGGCCCATAAAAGTGGACCATTTGGACCTAACCCCCATTACAAAACCCCAATTTGTACCCTATTTTTTGAACCTTTTAGCAAAGTTGACCGATGAAGGGGAGGTGCGTTGCACCGGCCCCGCATCCCCTGGCTACGGGCCTGTGAGGAAGTGTGGGCAGCACAAAGTGAAATGTCCCCGATTTATGGTCACAAACGTGACCAACAAATGAGCCTGCATGGTGATCAACACGTTGCGTACCGCCTTTTTAAATTTTGACCATATTACCTGTATGATTACTGTCTCCTTTGTTTTTTGCCACTCTTCAAAACGCTTTTATCATATTTTTAAATCATTGTTTGTTATTTGTCTATACTTGCCCTTTTCCATTGCATTGTTGAGTCCCTTGAGTGCGAAGGTTAGTAATTGCAATCTTGTTGTTTTATCATCCATTACATCTATAGTTCGAACTGGAAATAAATAAGGACATTAGTAAAAACGGTGTCGAAAGGGGGTATAAATTTTAAGATTATTTTTTGTTTATAACGCGCGACATATTATCCTAATAAATCAGGAAAACAACTTTTCTGTCCCAAGAAACGTAAGGGATATCATGGCGCAGTGCCATATCAGTAGCTTAATCAGAGAACTATTCCAAATGTAGACCAGAAACAGGTTTATTTAAGGGCAAAATAAGATACAGGAGGAAAGCCCTAGTACGCGGTTTCCTGATGTTTCAGAAAAACAAACTAGATAAAACCTGCAAGACTGCAAGTACAAGTATGGACTGGAAACCAAATGCTAATAAGGCGCCGGACTCTGGAGTCGAACCCGGATCTAGACCTACATGGTCGAAGTGGTGCAAAGCGAGAACATGCACAAAAGTCCAATTGATAATTGCAGTAGGCCTACAGCTGCCTGTCAAATTTAAACAGAAACACAGTAATCATATGTTAGCATATAAAACGGAGCTACACAATTTTGTAATAATTTTTTGAAGCTATAATGTATCGAAATCTTACTTTAGATTTTTCAAATATACGATTCAACTGTCACAATGGCAAATTTGTGTATAAACTGAAACATGATGAAAAGTAATTAGTCAACTTGATTTTGTTTTAGAATGTCTGCAGTGGTCATTTTGTAAAGAGTATAATCACAATCATATTGGCAATCCTTAGCAAGATCAATTTTACCCTTTTTGGGTGATTTTTAAAAATATCTTTTCGAAAGTTTTAAAACTTTGTTAGAGTGAATGAATATCACTCTGTGCAGCAAACTTGACACACTTCTTTCGCTAAATAACAATTC
Source organism: Ophiopholis aculeata (assembly GCA_032273385.1). Classification (NCBI taxonomy): domain Eukaryota; kingdom Metazoa; phylum Echinodermata; class Ophiuroidea; order Amphilepidida; family Ophiactidae; genus Ophiopholis; species Ophiopholis aculeata. Next base: position 5,260 of record JAUMTS010007581.1, on the reverse strand, counting down.
TTACCATTCACTACTTCACAATTCCTGGGATCCTCGTCCTCCCTGTCTACGCAGTCAGGTTGCCCATTACAAACCTCAGATCTAACTATACAACGCCCGTCGTTACACTGAATTAAGCAAATAAAAAAGGCGATTTGGTCAGATTTCTCAATTATTTATCTGCTATGGGGAATTACAACACCGGTATCTATGCACCAGGGTCAGAATTTTGCTCAAGAACATAACACACATCCCTCGGTAGATACGAACCCTTGACACCCAATATGCCCAATGATTGAGGAACGAGAACGTATACCCATTCATTAAATCTAGAAAGATTCTGAATGCTCCTATGTATTACCTTAAACTCGGATTCACTACAGCGCTGCGGACAGCTCAACTCATCTTCACCCTCGGGACAGTCTCGGAATTCACCATCACAATGATAAGTCTAAAAACAAATTTAAACAGAAAAATCGGGGTTATTACCAAGAAAAATTGCATATGTATGAAATATATTTTGCTTCCCTTGCATGGGTTGTGGAACGCTTCACTCATTAATCATTCTCCATGGGACCAATCATAATATTACGAGATGTTCAAAAGCAAATACAATTATTACCCTTATTTTTCCATTTAAAATCGAAATATATTACCCTCATGTAACGAAAGAGATAGTCATAAAGTAACAGAACTATATGTAGCAAGACTGTACAGAACGCACCGTTTTGTTTCTTTGAAGTCTCTTTCAAATTCCTCACACCAACTAAGACTAAGTGTTAAACAAGTTAAAATTTTTGGAAATTAAATATAAATATTACTCTTTTATTATTACATAATTAACGTTCTATAATTGTTGGCTTGATTTTACACCGTCATCGTTGTTTTACAAATTTGTTTCGTAAGGGCCTACTGGTAGTAGACCCTCAAATCATTAATTAACGTTCTATATTCTGATTAATACACACATTTTATCAAAATATCAACTACAAAATAAAACATTGTCTAAATTACCTCTGGTATACATCTCTCGTTATGACACTGGAACTGATTAGTTTGGCATGTTCCGGAGAAGATAGTGTCGCACATATCCTCGTCTGCGCCTCCAAAACAATCTCGATGACTGCCATCACACCGCCAGGACAGGGGAATACACATACCATCAGGACACTGTGTGGAAATAATTGTAACTTTAATAGTTCCAAATTCGTGTATTCAATGAATTTCGTACATCATTGGGTTTTTCTTTGTGACAAAATACCATATCCTTAACTTGCATTTTAAACTTAACTTCAATAGAAATGTTAGTTATATGTATTTTTATACTTAAAATTATGTGTTTTGTAATATTTCTTGAAATGAATTTCATTCATGGTGGCTGTCAACCCATTTTTAGAAACAGCTATAACTCGAAACGGCCGGTAATCTAATTCTAAACAAAAATCGCAAGTAAACATTTTTAGAATCGGATTGATGAACCAAAAATACAACGAAGTCATATCGATCAAAATGTACAGTTTTGGGGACAAACATCTTGGCTTAACATTTGAACACGTAACTAAACTATTTTGGTTCTTTTCACTTTTAGAAATTAGACATGGGTCTACGTCCCGGGTCTACGTCTAAGATGGGTTTCTTCGATTTAAAACAAATTGTATCAAATTAGCTCAAAGTTTGTATTTGTACTAGATTCAAAAATGTAAATTTGAAAACATTTTAGGGGATATTTGGGGGCAATTTGACTATTCCAATGCTACAAATGTTGGCCAAAATCATTGCATTTAACTCGTCATAGCAATTCTTAAAAATACTAAATTAAATAAATAAATAAATTAGACAAATTTAAAGAGGGTAGCCTCATCAGTGAACTAGCACTGCTGTCCATGAAGGCTCTCTGAACACCAAATAATAGCCAGAAACAGATTTATTTAAGAGATTAATTTGAATAAGATCAGTGTTTATAAAGTTGTAGTAGAAAAACTGTTCACAACAATGGCTCGAAATCAGCCTTTTATCATTTACCCCAGTTTACAGAGTACACAAGAGTATCTGAAACGCCTAAATTATAATTTGTTTTACGTTCATCATTTGATAAGTATTTAAAAAGTTATCAGATTATTTTCTCTATCTCTAGTCACATACTTACCTGAAATTGCTCATCATTGCATGATGGTAGACCTGGGCAATTGCCTTCATCTTCCCCACCTGGACAGTCCAAATTGATGCCATCGCAACGTTTGTCTACCGTCAAGCAGTCTCCATTGTCACATCGGAAATTGCCCTCTGGACACTCGCGCTCATGACATGGCACTTCATCTTCCCCTTCCAAGCAGTCTTTGCGTCCATTGCACACTTGATTTAATGGAATGCAAAAGCCATTATTGCAGGTAAATTTGTCAGGACATCTGTTCGTTATGTATGGTGGACACCCTTCTTCATCTTCCCCCTCAAAACATTCTTCTCTGCCGTTGCATATCAGTGTGGAATCAATGCAGTTTCCATTTCGACATTCAAACTGACCAGGACATCTAGCAATGTCATCAGGAACACAATTTTCTTCGTCCTCACCATGTGAACAATCCCAGTGGCCGTTACACAAGTAGCTCTGGAGTATGCAGTAACCATCACCACAGTCGAACTGTCCCGGGCATCTTGATGTAATCGGAGCCGAACAATCTCCTTCATCCTTCCCAGTCCTACAATCTCTGTAGTTGTCACAAACTTTTTCCCGTGACACACAATAGCCGTCTTCGCAATCAAATTGTCCAGGGCATCGTTCAGGCTCTTCTATAGGAGCTGCACAGTTGTCCTCGTCTTTCCCTGTTCTGCAGTCTCTATAGCTATCACAAACTTTGTTCAGTGGGACACAATTGCCGTCTCCACAGTCGAATTGACCAGAGCATGTTTCATAAACAGGCTCTTCTATCGGAGCTGAACAGTCCTCTTCGTCCTTTCCTGTTCTGCATTCATTGTAGCCGTTGCATACTTTGTCTAGTGGCACACAAAAGCCGTCTCCACAGTCAAATTGTCCAGGACACCTTCGTCCATAGACTGGTACTTCAATCGGAGCTGAACAATCGTCTTCGTCTTTCCCGGTTTTGCAATCAGTGTAGTCATTGCAAACCTTGTCAAGTGGTACACAATAGCCGTCCTCGCAGTCAAATTGTCCGTGGCATCCAGTCGGGTTAGGAACAGGTTCTTCAACTGGACCTGGTTTTTCAATTGGGTCCGGACCAATTCCTGCAATCGTGCAACTGTTCTCGTCTTCACCACCAAAACAATCTGAACGCCCATCACAACGTTTTTCAAGCGGGATGCAATAGTCATCTTGGCATTTAAATTGTCCAAAACACGGATCAGTAAGTGGTGTACAGTGATCTTCGTCGTCTCCCTGGTAGCAATCCAGCCATCCATTACAAACCTTGTCGTTTGCGATACACTGTCCACTTTCACATAGGAACCCATTACATATAGCTCGATCACAAGAAGCTTCATCTTCTGCTCCAACACAGTCAGCAATACCATTGCATACCTGGTCAGCTTCAAGGCAAGAATCATCTGGGGTGTCATCGCATTTAAATCGGTTACCACATTCAGATATCAAGCCCACACAATTCAATTCGTCGTCGCTCCCGGGGCAATGTTGAACGCCATCACAGACAAGCGCACTTGGCAAACACGTGCCATCACCACAAGAGAAGTCGGTACCACACTCATCTTCTTCACAATCTAGTTCATCTTCAGCACCAGGGCATTGAGATATTCCATCGCAGACCAACGATTGGTCGATACATGACCCATCGGTACATGGGAAACCATTGCATACGAATATGCAATCCTCTTCATCTTTCCCATTTGGACAGTTGTCGATTCTATCACATCTCGCACTAGATGGGACACAATTACCGTCTCCACAATCAAATTCACATCTAGGTGGTTCATTTCCTGGACAATTTTCTTCATCTTCATTGTCTGGGCAATTTTTATACCCATTACAAAGGTAACCATTTGGTATACAATATCCATTAGTGCATTCAAATTGTCCTGGACACTTCTCTGGAGGTTCACAATCGACTTCATCTTCGCCTTCATAACAATTTTTGTAGTTATCACAAACTTTGCTATTTGGTATGCAGTATCCGTTGTTACATTCGAATTGACCTGGGCATTTCTCAATCGGGGCTGGTGTTGCACAGTCTGCTTCATCTTCACCTTCATAACAATCTCTGTAGTTATCACAAACTTTGCTAGTTGGTATGCAGTATCCGTTGTTGCATTCGAACTGTCCTGGGCACTTCTCAATGGGGCCTGGTTGTTCGCAATCTGCTTCGTCTTCGCCATATAAGCAATCTTCTTCGCCATCGCACACTAGATCCAAGAATATACAATATCCATCATTGCACGTGAAGTCACAATCCCCGATATTGTCTGGCTTGCAATTGTCCTCGTCTTCTCCACCGTAACAGTCGGAAACGTAGTTACAAACATACTTATTTGAAATGCAAGATTTATCGTTACACTGAAAATGATCTGGAGGGCATCCGACTTGTTCCCCGGGACCACACCTTTGATCCTCGTCCTCGCCTCCATAACAATCTTTGTTTCCATTGCATACTTTATCATCAGGTATGCACTGGCCATTATCGCATCGAAAATAATATGGAAGACATTGCTCCTGTTCTCCAGGGCCACAATCCTCTTCGTCTTCACCTTCATAACAATCTTTATAGTCGTCGCAAACGTTGTTTTGTGATAAACAGTATCCATTGTTACATTCGAACTGTCCTGGGCACTTCTCAATCGGGGCTGGTAGTTCACAATCGACTTCATCCTCACCTTCATAACAATCTCTGTAATTATTACAAACTTTGCTGGAATCGATGCAATGTCCGTTGTTACATTCGAATTGACCTGGGCATTTCTCTATTGGGCCTTGCAGTATACAATTTTCTTCATCTTCGCCTTCATAACAATCTTTGTAGTAATCACAAACTTTGCTAGTTGGTATGCAGTATCCATTGTTACATTCGAACTGCCCTGGGCACTTCTCAATCGGTGCTGGTGTTTCACAACCGGCCTCGTCTTCGCCTTCATAACAATCTTTGTAGTTATCACAAACTTTGCTAGTTGGTATGCAGTATCCATTGTTACATTCGAACTGTCCTGAACACTTCTCAATCGGGGCTGGTGTTTCACAATCGGCTTCGTCTTCGCCTTCATAACAATCTTTGTAGTTATCACAAACTTTGCTAGTTGGTATGCAGTATCCATTGTTACATTC
>JAUMTS010007470.1:0-11655 GCA_032273385.1 Ophiopholis aculeata | reverse complement strand
CATGAAGAAAAAAAAACACGGGAAAAACAGGTAAAAAAAAACACGACACCACATTCGCTTAAGCCCAAAATGTAAAAAAAAAAACATCCTCAGATAAGTAAAATAAAACTCATAAAACTTTGTGATGTATAAAAAGTACAAATGTTTCAATCCATTAGTACACACCCAGTATGTTCTCATACCCCAGAAAATGGTTACTTTGATAAAAAAACAAAATTATCATTTTTTTTCCTCAAATGAATTTGGTTTAAATGTAACTTGAACTATTATAGATGCTTGGTCTTTACTTTGGTGGTCCTATTTCTTATCTACCCATTGTTTGGTCAAATCACAAGAAAATTACACAACAACCCCAAGGCAGTAGGTGCAGTAACCACCCATAATCTAAAATCAGCAAAGGATGTTTTTGAGGAAATCAAACAAACCATAATAAAATGTATTTCTTAAAGGTGCTTAAAATACCGCTGCAAGACCAAATATAGCCCGGCAATAAATACTTACATTACATAAATAGATTATACACACATTTCAGAGCAAATATTTGTCAATACAGCATTTAGTATGAATTTTTATTTAATATAAAATCGAGCCATGGGGATGAAATCTTTGGTCTCATGAAGATATAGTAAACACTTGCAAAATTCAATTTTCCTTCATGAGCTAACTCAACAGAGTTCAGATGACTATACCTTGGATGGCAGATTTTCCTATGTCACTCTATGGCTGCTTACAAATGGAGTGGTAGTGCAGTAATTTTGGAGGTACTTTGGAAACATTACAATGCTTCCTTTGGAGAACCTCCACAACTACTGTACAGTGACTCCTAATTTCTCTAAGCTACTTAATTGCTGCTTAAAGATGGCTTAACTGTACAGTAATTTTGGAGGTATTTTGGAAACATTACAATGTGATCCTTTGGAGAACGTCCCGCTAAAACTATTGTGCAGTGATACCATTTCAACTTGCAGTACACATGGAGTATTATAGTATATATAGACTGAGCCATCCAAATGAATAATGTCATTCTAATTTTGTTGTGTATCCTTCATTCTTTTTTTTTTACAATGATTATTGTTCTTTATACACTTCAAGTTTTTCAAATGTAACTATTCTTTAAAATGTACCTCCTTTGACTTAATCTTTGATGAAACCACAAAAAGTACATTATTTATTTCATATTTGTTTGTAATTGGTTCCTTTGCTTATGCAGGAAACTACTAAGAATGGAATCTGTCATATTTGTGTCCCTTTAGATCAAACACAAACCAATTTTACCTATGATACCTCATACGAGCATATCCATTATAGTGCTCCTCCTTGGAAGAATTTGATGGCCGCCTCCCAATCCTCTTCCGGAAATCGAACCTCAAGGGCCACTCGTGCCGATCCATCCTTCTCCTTTTCTTTTTCTGTAAAGACAAAAGAAAAAGAACAAAAGGTTGCTACAAGTGAACAATGTTGCATTAACCCTTTCCACATGGATGTCGAGGACATGTCAAAAATCCCAAACTTTTATTTTAAATTATCAACATTCATATTGTCATCACCATATTCAGATTCAGCATAAAAAAATACATTCCTCTGTAATTTTGAGAAAATATTGTCAACTTTTGTAACTAAAATTGCAGTCAGCATGTAAAACAGCATTGTTAGCTCTTGATATAGCAGCATTTTGCTTCAATTAAGCCATTGTCTCCTATTGAGTGACAGGTGTGTCAATGATACACTTGACAACATACCTATAATTAATATAATCCACTTAATGCCTGACAAAGTGTTAGTATTTGCCTTTTGATCTCTCAATAAATCCTTAAAGTATCCCTTAATTTAATTTTAGAACTCATCTAATCGATTTCTTAAGCATTCTTTACATACAGAAGTTATTCACTCAACAGATATGATATGCAAAACAAGTTTCTACTTGATCATAGAATTTCTACAACCTGTCTGTTGTGATTATATTAATTAGATGTGAAACCGTCAAATGTGATGTGAAATCGTCAAACGTGACAAGATAAACCGCCATAATTAGAAATTAAGTTATTTTAAGGTGTTGAATGGGGAGGGGGAGGGAGTGAAAAAAACAATACAAATGTGTCTGTTTGATGGCTAATGACAGAGGCAAGTTTGTACTTGATCAAGATCATAACGGAATCTGTTTACAGCAATCTTTATGATGAGTTTTAACTGAATATCATCATAAAATGTGAAAAGTTAAGTTAAGTTCCTTATGGTTATGGATGGGAAGGGGCAGGAAATAGCTTGAAGGAAAGGGTACTATATGAACTTATTCTATCACTTAATGACAAAACAAGTTTGTACTTGATTAAGATTTTAACAGAATCTGTTTACCTTACAGTTGAACTTGAAATAATTATACAAAATGTGAAAAGTTAGTTCCTTGTGGCAATGGATAAGAAGAAGATGGAAAGGAGAAGGGTACTTCAAACATATTCTATTAGTTAATGACAATGGCAAGTTTGTACTTGATCATGATTATAACGAATCTGTTTACAGAAACCTTATATAGTTGAACTTGAAATTATCTCAAAATGTGAAAAGTTAGTTCATTGTTTTGATAGCAAGGGGCTGGAAGGATGAAGATGGAAAGGAGAGGGGTACTACAAATTTATTTTATCACTTAATGACAAAACAAGTTTGTACTTGATCAAGATTAATATAGGGTCTGTATACAGCAATCTTTACGATGATTTTGAAGTTGAAAGTTAGTTCCTTGTGGCAAAGAATCAATGGGAAGGGGGCATGGAGGAAGGAAGGGGCAGGACAGGAGATGGTAGTACAAACTTATTTTATCACTTTATGACAAAAACAAGTTTGTACTTGATGAAATTTAAATTGAAAAATACGGATATATCTCAGCTTTAAAAATGTGGAAAAAGGTCGAAAAAGCAGATTGATTAAAATGGAAGGGGATGGAGAAGATGGGTAGAACCAGAAAACGAGGAAGAATAAAGGGGAAAGGATAACATCAATACAAATATAATTGGAGTACAAATTGAGCGTAGATTGAACTCTGCTGTTTCATATCTTAATAATGAGATCTAGATCAGTACTAAGGTACAAGGAGGAATGAGAAAAGGGACTGACCCAGATACAGATAACGTTTCCAAAATCAATCTTTTATATCTTACTGGTAATTGTTACATCATTTGAAGTAATGACAAAACCCCTCCCTACCCATCTACAAAATAATCCCATCTTTGAAATTTTCTCAGTTTTTATTTCTCATGAGACATCAAGTCGGGTACCAACCAGTTGATACACTTTTCACCATTACCATACATCTACATCTGGAATGCACACAATTATGACAAATTCAAAAGAGGAAAATCAAAAGGCATGCTACAAAAACTAGACAATACCCAGACATCCAAATGTCATTCAAGCGGTGCTGGATATGATCTCCACAGATATGCTATGTCTGTATAAGTAATCCCCATTTTCATTAATAAAAATGTAGCACTAGCGCAAGTTAAAAACAACCTTGTTGGAAAGAGGTTCTGGCTTTATGAAATTATCAATTCCCATGGCTATGCCAGGCATTTGACATTATCGTTGCGGAATGCCGGACTTACGAGATTGGTTGAAAATGATACAGACCAGTGCCTGAATGAAACACACACAAAGATGCGACACACCCGGCTATGAGAATCACGCCAGCCAACCTATGACATCAGCGTTATTAGTTTCACCCTAACCTACATACAATTTAGAAACAATTTGAAAACATACATTCCCTGTCTGATTATCGTGATAAAGAACACAAATTGATTGGGTACAAACAGTGCCATGGGCTGGGTATATATCAACGTTTCTTTGAACCAGTCAATATGCTGTTCTTTTGATAGGATCCATGGATAGATAAGATAAACTCACAAATTAATCCGTCAACTTGGAAAACACACCAACACTTCCAGTATGCAGTAGCCATATCGGAGATTTTAAGATTACCATATCATAACCTTTGTGGACTCTTAGCCAGCACAGAATTTAGGCATCCAAAGTCCAATTATTTCATCTTGTGATTTTTCCAGTGAACACAATTCTTAATTTACCTTTTAATCAACTCTCTTGAGAAATATAGAAACCCATCAAAGCGTGTATAAAACCAGAAATGATAATAAAGCTTCATTCTAGCAAGAAAAAATAGATGAAAAACGGAGAGAAAACAGCTTGTGTTTGCCTTACCAGCCATCTTGGTTGTTTTCTCAATCGCAGGACAAATATGAATTAACTTAGCAAATAAAGGCCATGCGACTCCGCACCTGCTATAGTTGATAATGATACCAAATTACACGCACAATTTACGCACATAAAGAAGAAAGTTGCCGAATTAGGAAGTCAATATTACACCCAGATTTTGCATTTTACTACATGTTGATAATGATACCAAATTACACGCAAGAACACGCAAGAAGAAAGTCACCAAGTAGAGCGTCAATATTACACCAAAATTGTGCTTTTTACTACATGCCTACTATTATACTATAATGTTACCCCGGGTAATGTCTCTACTTCCGGTAAAGTCTTGGAAAATGGGAGTACGCAAGCAATTGTTTTCTTGAGTGTCTATTGTCAACTTCTTGAAAATTTGGGATGAGAAAAGCCAAACCACCAGCTAGGAGTCGGGAGGAGGTACTCAAAGCAAGCGATCGAGGCTTGCGCCCGCAGGCCATGGCAACGAGGGGGACAGGACAACAACAAGTGTTGCTGGGCTTGCTCTTAACTTTATGCCTTCTAAAAAACCCAACTGCCGCGTTTTATTTGCCATTCCAATTTAAGCTTAATGAAAAGCAAAGAGAGCCTGGCTGCTATAAAAGTACAAGGCACCAGGGAACTGTAAGTCATCAATGCGCAGGGAGAAATCAGAGCCTGCGCTAGCGCAATGTTTGTCCATTCAACCTTTTGTTGCCTCTCTCCCAATCTGTTCAGAACCTGATCAGGGGAGGCGTATTTACACTTACAATTAACTTGTAATATCTATGAGCAGGGCCAACTCCTCAATTAGTAGTCGGGCTTTTCCTGTCTTGACGTCTCCTGGCTTTTAGTACACAAATGCTCACAATAGAGCTGCAATTTGTTATCTAGCATTACGTGGCGCTGTCAATTGCAACATCGTGGATATGTGGTAATAACAGAAGGGGATATCCTAAATATGCTTTGTAAACCAGCTAGCCAAGTCGTATTTTGCAACCGAATCAGCTTGAATAGTTGCGAGTCGTATTTTGCAACCAAATCGGCTTGGATAGTCCATATACAGCCAGAGGGAAACGGTGATCTTTTCCCTATTATCCCACTCAATAGAATCAAACTTAACCTGATCTCACTCAAACCACCCCATGCACTTTCACTCTGGTTGAAAACGAGTGAACATTTTTAACAGCGGGCAAAAATTAATCTGTGCGGCGTTTGAAAACAACGACCAAATGTGTAGTTGGGACAATCCGTAGGGACCAGCAACTGTGACAATGCCATTGTCTGTCTCTTATAGACTTTCTCAAAACTTGCCGAGGCACAATGGCTTTAAATTGCAACTCCTAACAAAAAAGGCCATACAAGTGTGGATGCCCAAATTACCACTAGGGACTTTGCCACATATTGTTGCTCCTATTGTAGCCTGGTGTTACAGTGCAAGATTGTTTCTCGTTTGCATTGCATATAACATATGCGATTGAAGCAGGTGACAATAAGGTTTGGTTTCATCAAGGGCATACGGGTCACTCGCCGGTGGTTGAACCGGTAAACGGCCCAAACACAAAACAATGTTTCAATTCAGCAGAGAATGCCTTGTTATTTACCAGGGGGCACTCAATATTAAGTAGGTAATGCACCATGCTCCATCAAAAAGACCACACTTATTTTTTGGCACAATGTCACTGAAAGACCACCCTATTTACAGTGTGTCACTCAATATTCAATAACCTCCTATTTGTTACTTTTTCTCCATCACCAAAAGACCCTGACCCATCTCAGTCACTAAAAGATCTGAAGTTGTCAGACATTTTTCTCCATATCGCTATAAATTTTCCTAAAAAATGTTTCCCAAATTTGCTTCAAAATGTTGACAAATTTGGGAAAAAAGGTAAAATAATCTTGTATTTTGCCACAAAAAAGCCCAGTTATTTGAAATCTCTCACCCAAGGACCTTTTTTCTTGAGGCAACTTGTCACCAAAAGAGACCCCCTTTTCAGCGTACGTTGTCACCAAAGGACCCCTTTTTAGGAGTTGGCTGATGGCGCTTGTACATCACTTTTATATTTGATTGCCCTCTCCCTCCGGATTATTTGCATCACAACATATGCCCTGTGTATGATGCCCATTAGTCAAATTTATCTCGCCTTTTATTAAACAACCCGGGATTGGCCCTATTCTTTTCTTCCATTCACTTTTCTTTTTATCCTTTTGACATTCAATAGTATCTTCTTGTTTCCACTCTTCTAGTGTTTAAGAGAGGAAAGAATACGTGCTAAAGTGCAACGTCCCACCGTTGGGATTTGACCAGACTTATTCTACGCAAATAAAACGAGAGAAAGTCATAAACTTTGATGTTGATATTGTTGTACATGTGTCAGCAAGTGTTAGGCAGTGTGTTAGGACATGCTGTGAATATTGTGGTTTCTTTTGTTGTATTTTGTGCACTTTGAATCATCATCATTGTCAGGAAGAAATAAAACTTGTTTCTAAGGCAAGAGAAAAATGCATTTATATCAACAAACTTGCATATTTATAGTCTCAACACAAAATATAGGCAAACATACACTTACAAATAAGAGCAAATCATCCCCAACTGTAACCACAATCAGGGAGAATTAAATTTGTTTAATCCCCCACCCCCACCCCCACACCGAGTCTTAATGGATTCTTGCAAACTTTTATTTTTAATATGCCAAGTTCTTTACCTAACTTAACTTTCACACTGCCACCTATACCCACTTACACACCCATCCCTCTTTTACACACCCCACACGCACCCACACACCTCGCTAGCAAATCTATTCAAAATCACACATTGCAAAGTCACCCAAATGTGTGTGCATTAACCAAATGTTAACAGAATTGAAATTTTATCCATTTGTCTTCAAAAATCGATCATCAAAATTGAAAGTCTGTCTCAAATTTCCTCCAAGCCCATACATGATCACACTAGTACGCATAACTGAAATTATCAGCATACTCGCTATTAAATGAATTCATACATACATGCACTTCCCTTGTGAGATAAAAAGGTAAAATGCAACTAAAAAGGGACTGAGTTGCATGTACTAGAGGACACACTGAATGCCTGCGCTGCGCTGCGCAAATGGCAGCTTGACTAAGGCAAGATAAACTCAGAGTTGAGACGGGCGAGATAGAGGGGCCCCACTTGAGAAGCTTTTTAGGGTGTTTGCACACACCAGCGGTGTGCTTCTACCACACATAGCATATGGTATTTGATGAACACTCCACACTAGTGCCGAGACAAGCTGCAAGAAAATGGATGCGAAGAGGTAGAAAAAAAACCGAGCCCTGCTTTTAACGCAAGCCATTGATCAGTCCTTGTACTCAAATGTGTTTCCTGTCGACAATTTGCCGAGCTTCGCAAACGATCAGTGCCCAGTACCTCTCTTTTTTATATTATTTTGATTTCATCTAACAGAAAATTTATCACTTGAGAAATGGCTTTTTCATATTATTATGACTGCTAAATGGGCAAACCATTACTTTCCGGCGGAGGGAAAGCCATACGTCATAATTGACTTGGATTGGCAAATAATAAATGTGCGACACAAAATACACACTGTGTGAGAGATAGATGGCCACCGAGTCAAGAGCTTAAATGTACTGTCAATATCGGACTGAAACAGTCTATGGTCGGGATATAGGTTTGAATTCCCAGATCCATTAACTTTATGATCATTCTGTCTGTTGGTGGTACTTTTGTTATTTTTGTACAAAGCTTCTAGGTTTATTACATTTCCAATGCGATTCTGTTTTTTCAGTACAAATCTATACTGTTTTCTTATATCAAACACTTAAATTTTTTAGTTTAAATTTTTGAAAATATAAAAGCTAAAAACGTATTTCACTGACTCAAACAAAAGATGATTCAAAAAAGGAATCTGAACTGAACAAAGTTGGTAAAATAAAACACAGACATGTTCAATTATTGATTCAAAATCAGCAATAAATAACATTTACCACTTAGGGCCGTACCTAAATTGTCCTTAAACAATCATTAAACACTTATCACAGCTTAAAATAACTTCAAATTTAAGAATATAAAAATCAAGAACTTTTTTAAGTTCTTGATTTTTAAAAACTGTTTCCAAATGTCAGAAGAGGTTATCTAAGGACAGAAAATGGCAAAATATTGCTGAAATTACCACAGCTGCAACTTTGAAGAATCTTAACCAGTAAGATTAGGGTCCTCAAATGCTTGAAACAGGATTCAAAATTGAGGAAATGTACCAGTAAATTCCCAATTCAATTATTAAAATATGGTGTATTGTAAATCATTTATTACAGTTTATTGCACAAAATTAAAATTGAGAGACAAGGAAAATCGTTTTATTGTTGTCTTCCTTCAATTAGACTAAAACAGGACACACAATTATATATTTTTATAAACCTCTTTTATTTTCTTCACATTTTCAAGTGATAACTTATCACATCATTGAATTCTGAAGGTTTCATCCCATAAGGCCTAAAAAAATAAATTGTTTGATTGGCGTATTTCATCCGTTTTTCCCTCATTTACAAAAATCAAAATCGAAACGATGTACAATGTTTGTTTAATTAACAAAGATGCCAAATCTATAGATGTTGATATCTAAAACTATGCAACAAATGCTTGTTCAACTTCATAAATCATACAAAATTATCAAAGGCTTTTTCAAATTTCTTTGCATAATATCTCAATCCCAATTCGCTTTAAGAAAATATCATAATGATTCGCAAACATGTTAAGACAATACAACTGTATTTCCAGGCGAACCGCCCTAGTCCTTGATATTAGGATGTTTGCATAGAAGCAAGACTACATGGAATAGAGGGAGTATAGAGGTAACATGATGTGACAAGTGTGACCCAGGTGAATTGACCATCTCACTCGACCCACATATTGTGAATAAGAAACAATTTTTGATGTAGTCTCTGTTTGCTTTATTAGAAACCCTGTGTAGAGATACAGGTAAAAACGAAAACCAACAACAAAACATATGTATTTTTGTGTTTTACGTAAATATACCAAATAAAGTCATTTAGTAATTATCTTTAGAAGATAGCAACTGAGTAATCAGTAAGTTCCTCTAAATGGTATATATTATTTTTAAGGAATGTCTTTTAAATATCTTATTTGCATTTCAACAATTTAAACTACAGTTCACAAAAATACCAATGTCATGTTATTATATTTCTTCCCACTACATGTGCAAACTAAAGTTAGCTAAGTAGATGCCCTTATATTCATGGATTCATGATTTATGGATGTTAAATATGGTTACTCTACTTCATCTGCTCAGAAACTGATTTGTGCTAGGTGTGCTTGTTGCAGGCTTTCACATATGAAACATGCCATCATTGCCATGTGAATGCCAGCATGCTTCAGTTATGTAGATGTTTTCAGGTATATGTTAATTGAGTCCCGACTGTGCCTTTTTTAGTGAGGGATATGGATTTTACTTTGGTTGTACAAGCTCATTTTTACCAAATATCTACCAGCAACAGCTCTTGGGTTTTAAGGACACAGTCTTTGAGTGACAGCAGTACTTGCTGCCCTGGTACCATAGTGGAATGGTGAAGTTTATTTCTGTTCTTATCTAATCTTATTGTTATATCTTATACCACCAAATAAAACAACATCAGTGATATCAGTGACTTCCTCGATCATGTAGGCCCTATCAGTTGTAAAAACTTATCTTCTCCTAATCATTGGCTGATGTTTGATTTAGTTGTCTAAAACAACATAAAGGCGTTTCAAAAATGTACTATATCAGTCCCTCAGGGATAAGAATAAGTATTGACAAAAAAGTCAGAAACATGTTGTAAATGTCAGGGAATTTTAAAAAAACACCTTTTGTACAGGGGGAAAAAAACAAGTCAAAATGTCTGAAATCAGCGGAGAGTATAAAAAAGTCTCACCCAAGATTCTTAAATTTATCGCACCATTTAAACTTGAGAGGTTTACATCTTTTACAAGGAAAGGTTTTTCTTCAAAAGAACTTCCATAGCTCGTCTACAACATTTCCAGTCAATCTTTCTTTGAAATATGCAAGACATCGAAAGAAGGTCAGCGAGTCCCCTCAGTAGCAATCGGGACAAAGACAAACAGAGCAGGTCAGGTCGGGGTGGGTGGGTTTCTGTTTGCGTGTGTCGTAAGGAATGGATTACTGTCACCTGTCACGGCAAAGAAAAGGCCTATTCAAACCATATTTGTTTTTCTACATATGCTCAACTGCTACTATTGCTAGACTACAATAGCGTCATAGAAATCAAAATTGTGAGGGCGGAGCGGAGACGAAAAGTTGCCGTTTGATGTAGTTTGATTTGTTGAATATTGTACATAAAGTGCACCCTGCAATTTGTTTTCTTGGTGGTAACTTTTGAACTTCAACACAATTTTTTGTACTGCTGATGTTTTATTTGGATCGAAGTTCAAAACACAAATCTCAAATGTCTTTATGGATAGAGATTTCTTGAAATCAAACTATTTTTAACCATAGGTAATAGACATTTTTGAGGATGTTTCTTTACAGTGCAGGCCAATTTCATCATATCGTGGCATTACATATCATAAGCTTACCATTTGTTGACATATTTGTGTCTTAGAACTGTAATTCGACATTCTTAAATGCATTTCAGCTAATTCAGAAATCAGCGGTAGGTCCTAGAAGTTGAGCATATTTTATGATTGAAAATTATAATTTCCAGCCTTTTTAAATCATTGGGTATCCATATTCATTGTGCCAAAATTTATTGAATTTGCATAATTTGAGAGAGCACAATTTGAAAGCTTAGTTGCGAGATTTTTTCTAGTAACTTTTCAAAGAAACTGCCATGTAAGTTTGTCAATTTTGCTACAAAATTATAGAATGAAGGAATCAATGTCATCTTAACCATTTAAACTCTGATCCCTCCCCCTTATCAATGACGGGCAAGTGCCAATCATATTCAACCAATGCTTGTTTGTCTATGTTATGTGCTAATAGGTGTTGTTATGTTTATTATTACTTCTCTTGTATACAAGTTGGGTGGTACTTGCTCGCTACAATAATAACCTAGCCACCAGCAATGAATAGATGGATCAGGGGAGGGGGCATTCAGGTATATTGGTGTATACATGCGTGTACATGAAAATGTGGAAAGGGATCTATTTACAAGGAAGAGTGCGGAACACGTGTTACACTTTGACGGTCTAAAAAGCCCATTTTAAAGAAAAAGGGGAGCATTTTCAGAGCCAAACGCGTAAAAAAGGGGTTATATTTAGGAGTAATTTTTTTAAAGGGCTCACAATTAATGCAAAGTTGCGTTACTCATCCTCGTTTTGGGGTGTTTTTTGGAAGAAGGTGAAACTTGTTTAGGAGTCGTGTTTTGAATTGATGTACACACATGTGTGCACCAAAATACCTGAGTGCCCCCCCCTCTGGGAGATGGATG
>JAUMTS010007359.1:0-11655 GCA_032273385.1 Ophiopholis aculeata | reverse complement strand
TATCTATACATTCAATCAAAGACATACTAGAAAGAAATTGAACTTTAAAAAAAATTAACACAGGATTCCTCAACTTAAATAGCCAATCATCCACAAAATGTCAAATGAGACAAACAGTATTTGCATTTCCTTTGTTTATTTCTGGTTCTAATGTTCACAACTGGCCCTCGAGCCATCAGTAAAGAATCGCTGATCTACACGAACAAACATACCAGTGCTGTGTTTTACCAAAGGCTTATACAAACGTACTGCAACCATTGAAAGTCTTATTATCGAGCCAGCATTATTTATATGTGAGATGCTTAAAAGAAACTGCAACCAACCACCGTACTATTATGACAGTGTTCTCAAAATGTGTGTCATCTTTTATAAAAATCTTAAATTTTCACTTCAGAAATAATGTTTTTTCAGGGTTGCAGTTGTTAAATTAATGCAATAATTCAAGATGAAAAGTAATATCAGAGTAGGGTTCATGTAAGTACATTTCATTCATAGACCTATATTATCATTTCCAAATTTGACTAGAATATTTTTTTAATTCAGGTCATAACCAAGTATTCAGAACATTATTCTTTCTATATTTGTTGCATAACAAATTTTTGAAAGGCACACACGGAAAAGGGAATCTGACTATGATCGATATATGTATACTTTGACAAGGGATGAATTGTTCTCTGCCGAATTTTTACGCGCTGATACCTGCAGGCTAAGAACGTGAAGGGGAATAACCTACTTTTTCACACAATGTTTACAACTTCGTCTCTGTAACTTCTTCGTGTGTACACTATACTTTTACAAGCTAATAATCATATATATTTTGTTAAACTTGAAATTAATTCATAATCACAGCGGATTTGTACAGAAAATAGTTATACGTGTTCACATCTAGTATTGAGAAAGACTACAGTAATTATTGAAACGTCCACCGTATGTTGATTACTATTGGATCAGAGTTCATGAAGCTTTCATAATTAAGTTATGGTTTCTTTTCTTACAAATGTGTTATTGACTAAAACAAACCCAAATGAATAATGTTTAATTAACAGGATGTTCGTTAAAAGCTAGTTATTTACATTAATTTACGATGCATTATGATAACAAACATTTTAAAATCAATCGATTTGGTGAACAGAATCACATTTTGATTTCATATTTAATTGAGCTCCCTTAGTGCTTGAGCCACCACCAGTTAGATGATTTTACCTATATTTGGATTATTAAATATAATTTTTGAAATTAATAATTAAAAATCGTAAATTCTTATACATAGATATATTAATTGCGTCACAACAGCATTGATATTAATATGATTTTAAGATGTAAGAGGTGAAGAAGATTGACTAGCATCAATTTCCTTAATTTTAAGATAGCACGTAAGCTATAAACCGGTTTTGGTCATCTCCGATAACATTGTCATAATATACTTTCAGTGCATTATCAGTTTAAAGTACAAACCTATCACAATAAATCCCAACAATCCTGGTATAAGATTTATTTCATGAAGTTAACATGTACTTAACACTGATCGTTATTATCTCATTATTCAACTGTCTTGGGTAAATACATTCATGGCGAGTGGATGAGAATCAATAAACAGATTTGAAACACTATCACGCTTCCCATGATAGTATTATTTTAATCTAGTTTATAGAGTAGCTGCCATGCTTTTGACTTCATAAGAGTACAAGAGAAATATATGCATTGCATGGCACAAACCAATATCATTCTGCAAATAAAGGTATGTAAGCTGTTTTGTAATGCATACATATAAATGACATATTAATAGCATTGTACACTTGATAGTAATTCTTGTACTATGTATATTTCAACATAATTAATCCAAACACACCACTCAGAAAAAGTGCATCTCATATCAACTGAAACAGCCAATGCTCCACAACTTGCCAAATGAGACAAACGTTATGTGTATCTCCTTTGTTTTTATGTAGCGCCAATATTTCACATCTGGCTTACGAGCCATAGTTTAAGAATCACTGATCTACACGAACAGACATACCATACCGTGATGTGGTATACCAAAGGCTTACAAAAACATACTGCAACCATTGAAAGTCTTATTATTATGCCAGCGTTCTTAATATTTGAGATGCTATAAAGATACTGCAACCAACGGTCGTACTATTATGACAGTGTTTTCAAAATGTGTGTCATCTTTTATGAAAATCTTAAATAACCGTTTTAGAAATAATGTTTTTCAGGGTTGCAGATGTTCCATTTATGCAATATTTAAGATTAAAAGTAATATCAAAGGACGGTTCATGTAAGTACACTTCATTCATAGACCTATATTATCAGTATCAAGTTTGACTAGAATGATTTTAATTCAGTTCATAATTAAGTATTCAGAACTGACTATGATCGATATATGTATACTTTAACAAGGGATAAATTGTTCTCTAACAAAGTTTATGCGCTGATACCTGCAGGCTAAGAACGTGAAGGGGAATAACCTACTTTTTCACAATGTTCAAAACCATGTCTCTTATTTTACAAAATAAATCAAATCAAGATTAACAAATTGGAATAGAGCACTCATGTACTGTTTAAATTTTGCTTTTATTTTATTGGAATTTGTTGGAAAAAAAATGATCATGTTGAAATTTGAACATTTATTTTTAGTGATAATGAGAGTGAGATATGAACAGAAAGAAGCAGTTATTACTCCGATGTTACATGATGTTTTAGTATCATGCACTTCACTTAAAAGATAAATATATATTTTGACCATATAGCGGTCTTTTCTTAACAAACGTTACACCATTAACAATACATTTTTACTTGTACTTATGATGTTTCCAGCTGTGGGACTACAAAAAGTAGTGATTTTTATACCAGAGTGTTCCTATACAATATTGTAAATCTGGTATTAAATATGCCTAAGTTCTGTTCTACGCTTTTAATCTCCATATATATTTCTTCTATTGGAAACATACATAAGAAGCGTCATAATGAAAATCATTAAGACTATTCTGATATTGATATAAACCAATCTAAGGGCATTTATGATTTTACAAATAAAATAACAAGATTTAGTCAGGTCAGATTTAATTTAGCAATTAATGAAGATGTTTTTTTTTTCAACAGTGCAAATGTAGTTGGCTAATAATACTACTAGGAGTAAGAAGCCGTTGACGGAATTCTAATTCAAAATGTGCGTTAATATATATATTCGCTGTATAATTTAGCTGGAGAATTTGTCGTGCTCTAGTTAACAGCAAAATATTGTTTGGATTAGCTCTTGATAGTCATCTGGGGTCCTCGCCTTAGATTTATCACAGAACGTCCCTGGTTGCAGAAAACCAAATCGCATTTACAAACGTATCATCGACCTTATTTTACTAGCGCATTGCCCTTTATTGAGCTACACCTAGATATGAATGGGGAAAATACAAGCAGAGCCAGATTTGCAGTCGACGACATGCAGTGCTAATTCGGATAGTTTTCAGAACTGTTTCAGTTTAGCACATATTACGTATGTACTCTAAAGTGTACTTAATCAGTGGATTTTCATGGTTGTACATGTTAGAAGTTTAATTTAAGTACCAAACACTAATTGCAATGTATAATTTTGTTGATACTGTAGTGATGGCCGTAGCTGCAATGAGATTTGACGGCTATAACGTTTCTGCAAGTTGATGATTACGACATTTTGAGTCGAAAAAGCTTAAAAGCTATACAAATTAGAACAAACTTTAAATTTTTAAAAATCGTAATGCATAGCATCCAGCTGATGCAAATTGAACAATACTAAGAGTAATTTAAAAAACCACAACCCATTAATATGTAATAAGAGCTATTAAAACACAATTCTACTAAGAGCAATTAAAAACCATAACAACTATAAAAGTTGAAGATCACTTGGCAATTTATTTGCATATGGATTCAAATTAATGGATAACATACATACCAGCAGATGTATTTCTAGTCATGTCTGGATCAAGAAATATACTTGCTTAGCCGAACATGAAAAATGTTCAAGGTATGCTCGTAACTGACCATTTACAAATATTTAGGCTGTTGGTCTGTAAAAATGTAAATTAACATTCCGAGATAGAATGTGTTGCATATTTGTATGTGACTGGACGGGCAAACACAATATGAGAACTTAGTCAAACAACATCAACATAATTTGTAATTAATTTTACTTTTTTTTCTTCGTGAAGTAACGATAGTTATGTACATTGATGCATTGATTGTAGTGACTTAAAACAAAGCTAAAAATTAAATTTTAATTCTCCATTTTTATGATTTTCCTTAAGATGATGCGCATTAAAACATTGAATTGCTTTATTATGTTTTTTGAATCTTAAGAGACATCTTCAAGTTATTTTACAGGTAATATAATACTTCTATCGTTCGATTTCATTTTATTCCCGTAAGATTCAATGCGTGTTGCCTTAATATATTGAAATATCCCTTTTACTTCTATCTCTACTTTGATTGTATTCGTGAGTAATGCTATAAGAAATAATATCAAAATTATCTTAACTATTATTATAGAGATTTTGAACACATTGTCACTCCCAGGCTACACCTTTTATGATGTTTTCCATTAGGCATTACGTTTATGGCAAAAGAACTGTCATTCATAAAGTGTTAGAAATGGTTTGATCTGCTACTAGCATATCATTTAAAACAGGAAAACATACCATGCTATATATCGATCGTCACACGTTCAGGGAAATATATTTCAAAAATAAAATATTTTCTGCTGTTCACGTTTGAAGATTGTGTTATGGAATCAAAGAATTATTACGTAAATAGTACATACTGATTTCTTATCGCTAACTTTAATTTATCAACCTATACCTTTTCCTTCATAATAAAAATAAAGATATTTATTTTCTTTACTAGAGCATAAGTCCAAACAATTAAACATTCGCATGAAATAGCACAGTGAACAATCAACATTTATCAGAAATTTGAATATCACTTAGAATGAAGAATATTTGTTGTTATAATTAATTTGATAACATGTAATTCGAGCGGTGTCTCCAGGGAATTCGAATTGGCAAACCAATTTCAAATAGACCCATTACGCATTTTAACCTATTCAAGACAACACGTTACCACTATACACAACATGTCAAATGTGCATTAGTACAGTCCCATTGAGGCCACTCTCTGGGATTATCTGTCCACAGATTCAATGCATACGAAGCCTGCATTTACACACACTTGAATATGCCGGCAATAATTGAATATATTATAATATTGAGGTATTCTTGCTGTCAAAAACCTTTGCCTTTATCCAGCCTAGTCGTGTACAGTTGATATGTAGAAGTGTGGTAAAGTACTGTAATGAAATAATGTATCAAATAAAATACGCTGTTACTTTTATGTGAATAGATTATTATACTTTAATACAAGCTAATAATAATATATATTCCATTAAATTGGCAATTCATTCATAAGTCACAGCTTAGTTCCTACAGCAAGTACTGATGTTTCTGTTTTACACAAAGGTGTTATTAACACAAAACAAATATATTATGTTTAAACCACAATGTGCACAATGAAAGTTGATGACTTTCAACCCTGACAATTTAAGATGCTTTTTTAACGCTACATATTTTCAAAACAATCCATTTGATTTGCAGAATCAAGTCTTAATGTCTTATTTTATTGGGACCGTTAGTTGTTAAACATCTTACCATGTGGATGATTTAACCCTGTATTTGGTTAAGTTAACCCACCATTAATGTTAATATATTTTTAAGATGTAAAAAAGGGCAGTATATTGTTTACTGCATTCATTTTGAAGTTTAACATAATAAGTAAACTACGTCGTATAAAAATATAATTATATACGTGAGGTACATTATCAGTTGAAAGTACATACAAATGTCTGCAATAAATCCCAACAATCCCTTACCTATAAGTTTAAGAAATTCAAACATGGTCAAATGTACTTAGTATTGATTTTAACTGTTCTAACACGATTGACATTTGAAATTTCTGATACGTAATAGAGGTATTAGAAATTCATGATTTGATAATGATCACTTCGCAATCTCATTAGTCAACTGCTTTGAGTAAACAGTCTGGGTAGTTAGAATTGAAACATTATAACGCTTACATGAAAAGTAATATTTTAATCTAATTTATTCAGTAGCGGAAGTTAACTCCAGAAAATATATTATAAAAACATCATTAATTCAACGTAATTGACTAACATCTCTATTGAAAAAAGAAAGAATTGTAAGCACGGTTATTGCTGTTAGGTAGGTAGAATATAATGACTGTAGACTTTGTGATAAAACACGTTAAAAAAAGTACTGTAACTAAATACTATCCTAAGTGATTTCAAGGAGTGAAATGCCATTATTATCTTTTGTTTATAAACTCAAAAGAAAGTTTCTTAAATCATATTTAGGTGAAAAGTAAAATTAAAAACCAAGCCTGACCTCGATATTTTTTACATTTAGCGTATAACCAAGTTTTCAGAACATATCTATTTAATAAATATATTACGCATAACATATGTATGCAGAGCACACATTGATGAAAAAATAAGACTACACTGATCGATATGTCTACTTTGACAAGGGATGAAATGTACTCTGAAGAATATTACCTGCCGATAAATGCCGGCTGCTGGCTAACCACTTGACAGGAAATTAACTCTTATTTTCACAACAATTAAGTTCAAGCATTTACTACAGACCTCAGCTGCTGCAAATTACGCTTTTATTTCAATGGCAAATTTCAGTATACCAGCTATTGAAAATTCGAGATTTTTCGGTAAAAATATCGAATGATAATGTTGAAATTTGTGTTTGTATGTTTTGCTAATGAAAAAACGATCAAGGTCAGATACATGTTTGTTCCTAAGGAAACATTTAATCTATGTACAGAATGAGCGGGGCTTCACATATTTACATAATTATTAAGTAATATCGTAAATTTGATTTTCAAACCTTTCACGAGAATAGGTTAAAACAAACGTTACATCATGGAAAGAGCTTAGCGATAATTTCGCTTGTAGTCATGATGTCTTCAATTGTGAGAAAAAAGAACATAGAAATGTGTCATTCAATAGTTATCATATCAACTGGGACAACTGTGGTACAAACTGTATCTACGGGTTTCCCTTAAAAAAAACTGTTTATAGTTTATACACATCTTACGGACATTTAAATGATAATAATATTCATTTCTAAAATCAATCTGAATATACTAATATTGATATCAACAAATCTAAGGATATTCATGTTTTTCCCCAAGCGATATCAAGATTTAATTACGATTACATCATTTATTTGGTTTTAATTGTGCAGCTCAAGCTATCTGTTAAATCTACGAGGAGCCATTTTTTGTCATTATGCTAGATTACTCATGCATAGTATGCGTGAATATTATTCGTTCCCTAAATACGCTGGAGAACGTTTGTCGTGCCCCTGTAAATAATATCATCCAAAAATCATAGGCGGTCCTTGCCTTGAATTTAAAAAAGCACGTCCCTGGTTGCAGAAAATCATAATCACATCAAGCTGTTCCAGTCAAAAACGTACCATTGGCATTGTTGTATTAGCGCATTGCCTTTTTAGCAGCAACACTTAGCTCTGAACTTGGAAAGTACTAGACTAAGATTAGATTATAAATTATTGTATATTGCATCTCTATGTAGGGGTATTTTTAAGATGTCAGAGTTTTATTACTGGTTTTGTTTTTGATAAGGACAAATTTCCAGCAATTAACTTAACAGAATTAATGTTTCACATTTCATTACCCCATAATATTACTTGTATAGCTCGACGATGTTGTTCATTTTTACTCCAAACACATTCAAGGAATGAAATATTGCTTGGCATTGGTTCCTCTATTTTCAATATGTCACCACGACACAATTTTGACTTGAACAGAAAATCCGGAAATCAGGCTTAGTCAGCCAGGTCCACTAGACATACTCTATGAAATGTTTTCCAGAGCTCGATGAAAATCTTTAAACAACAATACGAAACCACTTTACCACTAGGTCTAAGTGCATTAAATTACGTGTCTAAAGAATTTGAACAAAGCTGCTCTCGACGGTATTGCTTTTAATATACTATTAAATTACTTTCAAATTTAAAGTAAAGGTTAATATTATAATTAACAAACATGCGTGTAAAACGACGTTCGTGACATAATGCCATATATGTCAGGTTTGTTGGGCGATATTTTACAACAAGTTAAGATATTCATTTTATTGAAGTTTTGTAGTTGCGGAAAATACATATTGTATATGAGTACAGGAATTATGATGAATATGTGAAACTGGTTAAACACAGAAGCAAGCATGCATCTTACAAATAAACAGCACTGTGACCTTCTCCGGATGTGGGCAAAAAACACGCGGACGTGGTGGTTTTGTTTTGTATGGGCCCTCAGTAATGGGTGACACGCGTAGCAGCAAATGTGATTCGTATTATGTCTAAAATTGACAATGATAAACATGGACTTGCCCTGATGGCAATTTAAGCTGAACTCTCAACAAACAGTTAAAAGGACCATGCATCGCTTTTGTTAACTTGCTCTTAATGATAAGCTGTAGATAAAGAGGCTGCATTTTATGTTCATTGCATATTTGTGTTGGCAAATTTATTTTATTTGCCAATGCACTAGCACCGTATCATATCTGTAATGCAAATTAACCATTCTAAGTAGCCAAATTGATGAAGCCAAATTGTATTACACTAGTTTTGTTTTCTAAAGTTTATACTAATCAGTTTTCTATGTGAATGAAACTGTGATAACCTTTAAAATAAACTACTTTATTTCCGAAATATGAAAAGGGAAATTATCCTTAACAATATCTCATAATGTTTGCATATTACTTTATTTTATTACATTAAGCTCTATTCAAGTGTTTAAAAAAACCAATAGAATACTTCTTATTCAGATTGCTTAATTTTCTTCTCTCGCTCAATTCATTGTTTGTTTAATTTCAAATACCTCAAAGGAAAACTAGAAAATGTCAAATACCTTTTATAGACGTTACGTTTCAGTAATAACTATTATTTCGACAAATGATGGAAATAGTTTGAACTGCTACTGGTACATCACTTTATAACGGAAACACATTGCATGCAATTAATTTTCAAAATAAAAACAAATTTCTGCTGTTAAAATATGTTATGTACTGTTAAAAAATATAAAAACAAACGGTATTGCTTTAATAGTATATATATATACCTATGTTTGTCCCGAACTGTATTAACCAATACCACATCCTTGATAATAAAAAGGAATAGCATTTATTTTCCTTACAAAAGCTAACATTCAATTATATATTATACATTACTAAATCTTTTAAAAGTAAGTTGTAAATGGTTTTGAAAAGGCTTTTAAAAAGCAAAATGTACAATCTATATTTATATAGGTTTTGTATCACCTGAAATTAAGGAGCTTTTAGGTTAACGGCAAACAATTTGATAGAATCTAATACCACCGGTGTCTGCAGGGAATGTGAATTGTCAGATAATTACACAACGATCCATTACGCGTATTTACCTATCTGGGACACTTTTGTCCACTAAACTAAACATGTCAAATATGCATTAGTACAGTCCCATTGAGGTCATTCTCTTGGATTACATGTCCAGAGATTCAATGCATATAAAGGCTTCATTTACGCACTTGAATATACAGGCCTTAATGGAATAAATTACAATACCCGGGTATTCTTGTTGTCGATATCATTCGCGTCTTTTCAGCGCAGTAATGGGCAAATGATAAAATGATTTTATAGTAACGCATTGTGATGAAGGAATTAAAATCAATGAAATAGGCTGTAACTTATTTGTGTGCAAACTATACTTTTACAAGCTAATAATCATATATATTAAATTAAATTGTATATTCCTTTATAAATCACAGGGTGGTTTTTATAGAAAATAGTCCTGTGTTCACATCTAGTGTTGAGAAAGATTACAGTGGTTGACTAAACGTCCACAGTAAGTTTATTACTATTGGATCTAAGTTTATGAATCTTCCATAACCAAGTTATGTTGTCGTTTTTCGAAAACATGTTATTTTTTTAATGCATTACGTTTGATACACAGGATAGTTATTTACATTAATGTACGATGCATTTTGAATACAAAACAATCGATTCGGTTAGCAGAATCAACATTAAATTTCATATTTAATTGAGCTCCCTGAATGGTTGAGCCCGTTACTATTTTTATCGATGATTTTACTTATGCTTGGATTATAAAATATATATTTTTAATTAAAATATAAAGAACGTAAAACCCTATTCAGAGAAATATTAATCGCGTCACAACAGTATCGATATTAATATAACTGTAAGATGTGAAAAGGTGAAGTAGAGTTACTAGCATTCATAACACATTAAATCCCAACAATCCTGATATAAGATTTATAAGTTCATGAAATTAACATGCACTTAAGGGGGAACTCACTTTTTGAATTTATCGAGTGCTATAACTTTTAATCCGTTACTCAAATGTATATGACAGTATACATTTATGGAAAGGAAATGGGTCAGAGAGTCAATTTTGTGCATCAATTTTTAACCAAAAATGTATATTTTTTAAAATTTTCACCAAAAAAACACTTTTTGGCTCAAAAATCGTGTGACAAGCTAATTAAAATACATTTGAGTACAAAATGACAAAATGTCCTGATTATAACGTAAACACACTAAATTAGGGGTGCATTTTTTTATTTTTTCGAATAAACTATTAGTTTTTGACATTTTGACAAAAAAGTGCCCAAAATATATTTTTCCCAATTTTTTTCACTATTTTGGCACTTTTTTGTCAAAATTTCAAAAAAATTAAAAGTTAATTCGAAAAAATAATAACAAAATCCGCCCCTAAGTTAGATTACATTATAATCAGGACATTTTTGTCATTTTTTACTCAAAAGTATTTTAGTTAGCTTGCCAAAAAAAGTGGTTTTTTTTGGTAAAAATTCTGAAAATAGGCATTTTTGGTAAAAAATGAAGCCAAAAATAGACTTCCTGACCTATTTCCTTTCCAAAAAAGTATACTTGTATATGCATTTGATGAATAGTTCAATCATTACAGCACTCTATAAATTAAAAAAAATCCAGTTAATAACGTCCCCCCTTCACATTGATCGTTAATATCTCATTATTCAACTGCTTGGGTAAATACATTCATGGCAAGTGGTTAAACCTGACAATTTATGAACAGATTTGAAGCATTATCACGCTTCTCATGATAGTATTATTTTAATCTAGTTTATAGAGTAGCTGCCATGCTTTTGACTCCATAAGAGTACAAGAGAGTATATGCATTGCATGGCACAAACCAATATCATTCTGCAAATAAAGGTATGTAAGCTGTTTTGTAATGCATACATACAAATGACATACTAATAGCATTGTACACTTGATAGTAATTCTTGTACTATTTATATATCAACATAATCAATCCAAACACATCACCCAGAAAAAGTGCGTCTAATATAGAGTTTCTCAACTGAAACAGCCAATGCTCCACAACTTGCCAAATGAGACAAACGTTATATGTATTTCCTTTGTTTTTATGTAGCGCCAATACTTCACAACTGGCTCTCGAGCCATAGTTTAAGAATCACTGAGCTACACGAACAAACATAACATACCGTGCTGTGTTATACCAAAGGCTTACAAAAACG